>CAJQUN010002710.1:0-23358 GCA_907163345.1 Haberlea rhodopensis | reverse complement strand
ATAACCAAACGACTTAGGTGGTCCGCCACTTATTTTCTGCGCCTCGCTGTCTTGATTTCAACATCAAATTCACTCAAAAGTAAGATCCATCTTATCAGCCTTGGCTTTGCCTCCTTCTTCGTCATCAAGTAGCGAAGAGCTGCATGATCAGAATAAACAACAACTTTAGCACCGAGCAAAATAGATCGAAATTTTTCTAAGAAAATAACCAGCTAATAGCTCCTTTTCAGTAGTGGAATAGTGCGCTGCATGAGCATCATTCAAGGTCATGGAGGCATAGTAGATGGCATGGGAAATCTTTCCAATCTTGGGCCTAAAACAGCGCCTACTGCATAATCGCTTGCATCACACATGATCTCAAATGGCTTGCCTCCAATCAGGCGGTTGGATAATTGGTGTGGATGTCAATGACGCCTTCAATGTGTCAAATGCAGTCTTGCACACCTCATCAAACTCGAATGCCACATCCTTTTGCAATAATTTGCACAATGGTGATGCTATCTTAGCGAAGTCCTTGATATACCTCCGATGAAACCTGCATGGCCAAGAAAAGAACGTACACATCCCGCCACAATAGGATAAGGTAGAGACAATAATATCAATTTTCGCTTTATCTACCTCTATACCCTTTGATGAGACCACATGACCCAAAACAATACCTTGCTCTACCATAAAGTGGCATTTTTCAGAATTTAGCACAAGGTTTGTTTCTATGCAACGCTTTAGGACAAGGGTAAGGTTAGTTAGACAAGCATTGAATGAGTCACCATAAACAGAAAGTCATCCATGAATACCTCTAATATGTGCTCAGTGAACTCATAAAATATACTAACCATACACCGTTGAAATGTGGCCGGTGCGTTGCAAAGTCCAAAGGGGCATGCGCCTATAAGCGAAGGTTCCAAAGGGGCATGTGAACGTAGTTTTTTCTTGATCTTCCGGAGCAATCGCAATCTGAAAATAACCGGAATATCCATCAAGAAAACAGTAATAAGAATGACATGCTAACCTTTCAAGCATTGATCAATGAAGGGCAATGGAAAATGGTCCTTGCGGGTCACGGTGTTCAATTTGCGGTAGTCGATGCAAACTCTCCACCCATTCTGAATGCGGGTGGTCACTAATCATCGTCTTTGTTCCTCACCACTGTAATGCCAGTCTTCTTTGGAACTACTTGGACAGGGCTGACCCACTGGCTATCAGAAATAGGGTATATCATTCCAACTGCAAGAAGCTTTAAGATTTCTTCTTTCACTACTTCCATCATCGGTGGGTTGAGTTTCCTTTGCGGTTGGCGTGTAGGTTTTGATCCTTCTTCAAGTAGAATCCTATGCATGCATGTCGAGGGGGGCTTATTCCTTTGATGTCAGCAATGGTCCATCCTATCGCGGTCTTGTGCTCCTCTAGCACTTGAATGAGCTCCTTCTCTTGGCTATCTCCCAACTTGCTAGAGATTATCACCGGTAATGTGTTTCCTTCTCCAAGGAACACATACTTTAGGTGACTTGGTAATGGCTTCAATGCAGTAGTTGGTGCCTGCGATACAGAAGGGAGAGGTCTAGAGTTAGGAATAGGCAATGACACAAATGAACTTTACCTTGTATCTCAGGCGTGGTAATCCAGCGCATTGATGTTGTGTTCCACTTCATCTCCAAGTGGCAACTCGTCCTCAAAATGATCTAGAGGGGTGGTGAGGGCTATCTCCAACTCGTCTTACCTGCAGTCTCAAAGATCCCTTGGGACAAGTAATCAATAATATCGATAGAGTAAAACAGTATCATCTTCATCACAAGGATATTTCATGGCATCATGTATATTGAATTTAACGATCTCACCATCAAACTCCATCGTAAGTGTGCCACTATGAACATCTATCTTAGTCTTGGATGTTTTCAAGAAGGGTCTCCCTAACAATATAGGACTATTATTGTCCCCCTTTGCCATATCAAGCACATAAAAATCAGCGGGGAATACCAACTCATTTACTGTACTAAGACATCTTCTAAAATCCCTAGGGTATGCATTAGATCTATCTGCTAACTGAACAACTACCCTTGTTTCACTTAAAGGTCCTAGATTCAAAGAAGCATAGAGAGAGTATGGCATGACATTTATCGATGCTCCTAGATCTAGCATAGCTTTTTCAAGACGTGTTGTGCAATGTGCATGGAATGGTGAACATACCTGGGTCCTTGCACTTGGTAGGGATTTTCCTTGGATGACGCTGAGATGTCTCCCCCCAACTCAACCTTGCGGCATCCTTTAAGCCTTTGTTTCCTCTTGGCGGTGCACAACTCCTTTAAGAACTTTGCATAGCGCGGCACTTGCTTATCGCATCCAACAGTGGAATGTTCACCTCACATCTTCGAAATGTTCGTATAGGTCCTTGATGCTTTCATTCCTCCTATCTTCCTGATTGCGAGAGGGAAAGGGGGCTCAATCTTATACTCACGGAGTGGAGGAGATTCACCTTTGGTTCTTCTTCTTGCATGGAATTGTTTTCCGTAGGCTTGATCTCTTCTTCTCATCTTCTATCTCGAGTTCTTTCCCACTCCTTAGTTTAATTGCGCTTGCATTCTCCCTTGGATTCACTACTGGTTGTGACGGGAGAGTGTTTGAACTTTGAGAATCAATGCGATTTATTTTGTTGCCATCTGTCCCATTTGAGTAGTCAAGCTTTGGATGCTTGCTCTTGTCTCCTGTTGAAATTTTAGAGATTCATTAGCAAGTTCCTAACAATATTTTCTAAATACTCACATGGTGTTGGGGTTGGAATGGCTTGTTGTGGCCTTTGAATGGTGGTCTATATGGTGGTGGGTGTTGTTGCATCTGTGGCTCATTTTGATTCCCATATCTCAAATTTGGATGATCTCGCCATCCTGGGTTGTAAGTGCTAGAATAGGGATCATACTTCCGTTGTGGTTGTCCTGGAAATCCGCCTGCCGCATTTGCTTCCTCAATTGAAGGTTCTTGAAGTGTGGGGCAAAGCGTCAGTTGGATGATTCGGTTAGTGCACAAATTCCACATACCTTAGCACTTTGTCCCATTCCGATCGCAAGTTGTTTCACAATACCTGTTAAATCAATCAATTGTTGTTCGAGACTAGAGAAACATTTACCTCGCCTTGCTTCCTAAGTTTATGGTCCGATCGAGCAGTTGCAAAACTGTTGAGAGTTGGCTGCCATGTTCGCAATCAAGTGTCTTGCTTCCGTTGGCGTCTTATCTACAAATGCTCCTCCACTAGCAGCATCCACCAAATTCCTGTCATTTGGCAAAAGACCCTCATAAAAATATTGAATCAGTAAATGTTCACTTATCTGATGTTGAGGGCAGCTTGCACAAAGCTTCTTGAAGCGCTCCCAATATTCATGCAGTGATTCCTCATGGAGTTGTCTAATGCCGTATATATCTTTGCGGATATTCGTCGCTCTTGATGCAGGAAAGTATTTCTCCAAGAAGGTTCTTTTCAGCTCGTTCCATGTAGTGATGGATCCAGAAGGTAAATAGAAGAGCCAATCTTTAGCCGCGTCCTTCAAAGAGAACGGAAAAGCTCGTAATTTGATTTTCCTCGGTTATTCCAGTCGGCTTCATCGTAGTGCACACTACATGGAATTCCATCAAATGCTTATGCGGATCCTCACCTGCAAGCCATGATGAAAGAAGGAAGTAAAAGATGTATTAGGCCAGATTTTAATTCAAATTTATATTAGTAGCAAGTGTAGGAAAGGTTATACAGAGAGGTTGCTGATCCAAAGTAGGATTAGCTAGCTGTCGTAGGCTTTGATTCTCCGCCATGATGGTCCTTTCCTCTCTTCTTTCACTTGTCTTCGATTTTCTCTTCGTAGGTGGTATAAGGTCCTTTCTATCTCGGGATCGTATTGATGTTTGTTCTCCTCAAATGAAAAATCGTCTGCGTACATGAACAAACAGGTAAAAAGCACGGGAAGAAGAAGAATATCAGTAAAAGTTAACACAAATTAATAAAATTGCCTTCCCGGCAACGGCGCCAAAATTTGGTAGCGTTTATCGCGTACGCCCAAATTAACCCTCTCAAGTTAATAACAGTAATGAATGTAGTAGCGTGAGTAGGGATCGATCCACGAGGAAGGTTATATCTTTGTGTTAACTTATGCAAACTAAAATAAAAAGGGGTTTTTGAAATCAATTGAATAATACTACTACTATGATGCAAAATTAAACTAGATGAATTAACTTATGGAAAAGAGCGATTCTCGGTTTTCGGTTAACTTTACAATTGGCGTTTACTATTTGATCATCGATCTTCACATACGATTCAATTCCCATTATGAATATTCATCGTGGACGTTTAATCCAATAATCAAAGTCCTATCTCACCTTAAGTTTAGTTAAGTAGCCCAAGCGTTCTAGTTTAACCCTTATCAAACAATCAATCAAAATACAAGCGATTAAGATTTAAATCGATGATAGCATATGAACTAGTGAGATCGATGAAGCTAAACAACATAATCCAAGCGTCTATGTTTAATCTAGTCAATTGTTTTTCCTAAGAATTTAACAAACTCACAAGCGGAATTTAATTAATCTTAGTTGTTCTTTAAATTAGAGGGATCAAACGATTCCGTATTTGATATCTAATTAGCGTTTAAATTGTGTGAACAATAGCTAGGTGATCAATCCAACAATCATGCATAACAATTATGAAAAATCAAATCAGAAAAATAATTGATACTCAAAGAAAATCAACAATCAAAACTTATCTCACAAGAATCGTAAACATCAATGTATCGTTTTCCTTAACCGAGAATCACAAAAGTATTTAGCTACTCATAACTAGATTAAAAACAATCAAAATAATCTAGAAAGCATCAAACTAATAGGAGAAGAAAAAGTTACTAAAAGGAGGAAGCACGATTCCGGCTTGTCGATTCCGTCCTCGTCTTCGAGCGTTCTTCACAAAAATTGAAAGAAAAATTATTCTAAAATCTCCAAAATATTCTAAGGTATGAAATTATGCTTAATATGAGGTAAAAATCGTGTATATATGGTATGGAGGCTGACTGATGGAGTAGGGTAAAATCCATGTGGGAAGGAAAGAAATCAAGAATTTTACACTTTCAAAACTCTCAGGCGTAAATACGCGTAGAATGGCGTAGATACGCCTGTCAATGCCGTAGCGTTGGCGTAATTACGCCTGTGAATGGCGTAATTACGCCTGTCATCAAATTTTCTGGCGAGTTTTCGTATTTTGGCCGTAACTTTCTCGTCCAAACTCCGAATTCGATGAATCAGCTGTCCACGCGAAGATAACTCAAAGTTCTACAACTTTTCTATGGACCACATTTCCAAAACATGGCTCGAACATATAGAAATTTGAGGAGAAAGAGCAAAATGTGTCTTGAATTCTGGTTTTTTCCTCTTTTCTTCAACTTTATGCTTCTTTCATCATGTTAGCTTGATTTCTTCACCTTTCCCTACATTTACACAAATATACGATTAGGTAGCATATGTATCAATTTACCCGTCAAAATATACCAAATCGTAGACATTAAGCGTAATAGATGTGTCTATTTCTAGTCACATCAATACCGATCAATAAAATTTTGTGCAACAAAAGAATGTGATGCACCAGTATCAATCAAAAGTAAAGCTGGATAAATAAACAAAGTACACTTACCCGCTATCACAGCATCAGGAGCTGCCTCTGCTTCCTCCCTGTTCAATGCATACACTTGAGCCTGAGGTGGTCCTGTCCTTGTCCTCCACCAGACTGTGGTACACCCTGTGGTCTCTGTGGTACTATATTCTCTGACATGGGTCCTCTTCTCTGTTGTCCACCCACTTGAGGACAATCACGGATCACATGTCCTGGCTTCCCACAACGGAAACAAACCACTGTATCAAACTGTGGAAAATTTCTTTGAAAATGTGGCCCTCCACATTTAAAACATTGTAATCCTCGTCCACTACTACTACTACTTCCTTGGGACTGTCCTTTGAACCTCGTTCACCACCCTTTCGCATTGTAAACCGTTTTCCACTAAATCGAGAGGAAGATGCATGATAGGCGTAGATTTTGAGTGATTTTAACTGTGATTTCTTCCCATTTTCTGTACTTTTCCTGGATGATATTATGCTTTTTGGTGTTTTATTCATGTGTTTCAGGAAATTTGATCAGAAGTGGAAGAAATGAGCATGAGAGATAACGGGCGAAATCGAGGCGTAAAAGACAAGAAAATTAAGAAGGTGGATTTTTCAGATCTCGATCGATCGAGATTTATTCTCGATCGATCGAGCCAGCCAGTAGCAAGACTCAGAATTTTCGAAGGCCCGATCGATCGGTGGAAATGGAAATTCCCGATCGAGCGAGCGAGCAGTAGTTCAGCAACAATTTTTGAGAAATCTCGATCGATCGGTGGAAATTCCCGATCGATCGAGAGCGAGGCAGTAGTTCCAAGTTCCAAAAGCTGGCGTGAATAGTGTACCGATCGATCGGTGAAATTCTCGATCGATCGAGACGCGAGATCTGAAGATTTTATTTTCCTATTTTATCGAGATTTTTGGAGGGCTTTTTAAGGGGACTCTCTTCACAGAATTGGGACGAACTTTGAGAAAAAAATCAGACTTTTTAGGTCAAGAGCAGCCGCCCTAGCCGCCGCCCAACGCCGGAAGAAGGAGATCCAATCTCCGTTCTTCGTCCAAAGTCGAGCTTATCCGTTCCGGAGTGCAAGGAAGGAACAAGAGAAGAAATCACGGTGCAACGCACGGATTCATCCATCGTTTATCGTATTTCTGAACTTAATTTATTTGATTTTCAATTTTCATTTGTTGTTTTTTAAGGTCGAGAGACAAGAAAACTCATCTGTTATTGATTTGAATTAAAATTGGTTTATATTATTGAAGTTTTAGTTCGTTGTGTTTGATATTATTGATTCATTGATATTTGCGCGCATTGATATTTATTGTTCCTAAATTATACTGTGTAGATCAGAGTCTAGCTAGCATTTGATTGAGATTGACAGCGAGCGACGAGATCGAGGTTAAGCCGTGAGATCAGCTGATTAATACTGATGTAACACGCTCCATTAATTTATGATGTATGTTACGATTGAGATCGAGAGATGATATCGCATACGTGAGAACTTGAAATCGAAAGATTTAGAGTTAATAGGTTTTGATAATTTAAGCAACTTTGAATTAGTAAATAGGTGCACGAGAGTGACTGTTCTAATTTATTGTTAGTTTCGTTACAGCTCGAGAGAGTGTATCGAATAATCATGAAAATTTCACCTTTAAAATCAATTGGTTAATAAAGTGAGAATTCCATTGAATCATTAGAGATAACATAATTGAACGACGAACTTGGTAATTTTCTCGAGTCACTTACCTTTGCATTTCCGGAACCATTCTAGTCATTATTCTCTCGTTTAATTTTGTTCTTTAGTTTAATTTAGTGTTAGTTTATCAAACTCCTTAATCGTAGGCTAAATATAATTTGATTGATCTTATTTGGTACTTATACGTTAGTCCCTGTGGATTCGACAACCTTACTTAATTTTCACTATACTAAACTTGAACCCGTGCACCGGCACCGTAGAATCGCTTCAACCATACACTGAAAAAATAATTGTTTAAAAATAAAAGCGGTCAAGTTTTTGGCGCCGTTGCCGGGACTAATCTGTATAATATCATACGAGATTAGTTATTGTAATTTAGCCAATTTTATTATTGCGTTTTTGTTTTCTTTTCTTTTGTTATTTTCGAAAAAAAAAAAAATTATTTAAGTATGTAATTTGTTTTTCTCTGCGACGAGGTACTTGTGATGCTTCATCAACAGTCTTCACAAGATTTGCCCAACAATTTTCAGAGCCGTTTTATTCGGCGTGGGAGAGATTCAATGAACTGGCAGACACATTCAGGTATCACAACTTTTCGAACTATACTCTTCTGCAACATTTCTTCAAAGGTTTGGATGCACATACACGAGGATGGGTATTCAAAGGAGCACTGATGAATGGGAGTCCCCTGGTTGATAGAGATGAGGACAATGTATTACACTTGTTCAATGATATGGCGGACTTCGATTACCACTGGCATTGTGATCCTCCTTGCAAGGTTGGAGTCACCAATACCCACCAGAGCCTCACTACCCTAATGATACGCACCAAACTTTGGCATCACAGCGAGGAGAAAGATAGTTTTGTAGAAGGAACGGCTCAATCAGAGAATATGTTATTTAGACTCATGGCATCAAATGAGCAACGTTTAGAGAACCAGACCAATTATATACGTCATCTAGAGCAGCAATTTGCAATTCTAGTGGAAACCATCTCAATGAGCTGCCAAGAGGAGAGAGACGAGATCTACAAATCAGGCCTGGTTACATGATGATGATCACTCAACCAATCAAATTTGGGGAGTGATCCGACTCATGGGGAAGAATCAAGGGAAGTTGAGCCTATGGAAGTGATTGAGCCTACAGTGGAAAAGGCATCTGAGGAGATCCTATGGGACAACGAGCCAGAGTGAAGTTGGATGAGAGATTTTCGAGAAATTTGATATCCACCCATCGATGAAGGCATGTTATGGGCCATATGTGGATACGTATTCCTAATCGATGCCACCAACTTCACCGCACTACGCCATCCATGAGATGAAGCCAATTCAAGAATCATTCTCCCCATGCTCACTATGTCATGAAGAAGTTGTTGGAGCAACGAGCTTAACCGTTACACTCTTGCCAAGCTTGAGACATAATAATATGAAGACCCATTAGTAGTATCATACGATACTTACTATGGGCGTCAACCGCTCTTTGATGGTTGCTTCTGATGGTCAAGCCGACGACTAGAAATCAGCGCTTCTTGGGAGGCAACCCAAGCGTATCCTTTTGCATTTAGCTTTGTTTTATTTTCAATTTGCATTTAGTTTGTTTTTCTCTCTTGTCGATTTTTTTTCTAGCATCCTTCTTTGCGAGGTACTCAAGTGGAGCGATGAACCCCTACAGCAGTGGAGCTTTCAAAAGCCAAACTTCCTCAATCCTCATGCAAGCGTCTTGATCAGGGGAGTTTACTTTTTCCTTTTTTGATTCTTTTAAACATTGAGAGGACAAGTTTCAGTTAAGTTTGGGGAGTGGTTTGCGTGTTTAACTTGTTTTATCCACTTGTTGTGTGTTTAATTGTCACTTGAATCGTCTTGACGTCATCCTTGACGATACAAACTATCAAAAAAAAAAAAAAAAAAAATTAAAAATTTAGAAAGAGTTATTCTTGAGAAATGATGAGTTGGAGTTGCAACGGTAATACATGATGAAATTAATCCTCATCTAGATAGGAGTCATGGAAATGCTTTAATTGTTTGTATATATCCTTTGTTAACTACATGTCAAAACTAGAGGAATAATTTGAGCACTTATTGAGTCATGATTGAGTGAAGTATGTATTGATTAAATTGAAAACTGTGTTAACTATGATGAGTCTTGAGTATCTTAGAGAACTTTACAGTTTAGTTGAAAGCACTTTGAGGCGAATTTATAATTAGGAACTAGACTTGGAGGATGATTTAGGCGATCTTTGGACCGTTTGAGCCTTTCAAGCCTACCCATTATATATTATTCCTTAGTGTCCCCTTTTGAGCCTTATTGAAAAAAAGAATGGTATATGCATTGCATATGATTAGACCCCCATTCGACATTCTTGGCAACTCATTATACCCACCTTGGTTTGAGCCTAAAAGAAAATTTTTACCTACCCCTAGGAGAGTATAATGAATATCATTCATTGCAAGAATTGTATATGCAAATGAGTTTCAAAGGAACAAAAGAAGATGAGCAAAGAAAAAGAAAAGATGTAGAGAAAAGCCTTGAAAAGAAAAATTCAAAATAAGACCCAAAGTGGCCAAGGCTAGAAAAAAAAGTTGAGAGAAGCTCAAGAAAGAGTTGAACTGATTTTTATTATACTCTGCTCTTTGAATCCCTCCTACCTTTTCTGAAGCCGACACCAAAAGGCCTAACGTTATAAGCTTTTAAAGCCCTTTTGATCCAAGTCTAGGGAACAATTACACTAGTGGAGAAGTGCTGGATAGTAAACTTGTAGAGTATTTCAAAGTAATCTTGACTAGGAGTTAATATGGCACATGTTGATTTTAAAGATATATATGTAACTCATGTTTGACAATAGCACACACGCACGTTCCGATGTTGCGATGTATTGTTTAGCTTAGAGAGAAATGCTTCGTGTTAAATGTTGATTGACTTCTATTCCTGTGTAAGTAGGATTTTCTGAGCTGTTCATATGTTGCAAAGATAATTCATGCTTAGTATCGAGTTAACTTTTCTTTGAGTTTATTGCTTGCTCGAGGACGATCAAGTCTAAGGTTGGGGGAGTTGATAGCGTAGATTTTGAGTGATTTTAACTGTGATTTCTTCCCATTTTCTGTACTTTTTCTGGATGATATTATGCTGTTTGGTGTTTATCCTGTGTTTGGTTGTTTATTCGATGAGTGTGAAGAAAATGAGCGAAACGAGAAGAAAACAGACAAGAGAAAATAGAAGGTGGATTTTTCAGATCTCGATCGAAAGATCGAGATTTAAAGCGATAGAGAGAAGTAGCAAGGTCAGAAGTTTTCACAGATCTCGATCGATCGAGAATATTCTCCATCGATGAGCCGAGCCAGACGACAGCCAGAATATTTTCGCAAGAACGATTTTTAGAGAAATCCGATCGATCGGTTGGAAATTCCCGATCGACTCGAGCGAGGCAGTAAGTCCAACAAAGTGAATTCTCTCGTCGGTCGATGTAGATTCCAGGGAGTCGGTTGAAAGTGTCGATCGAGTCGGACATGAAAGGTGAATCTCGATACCGATCGCTGATTACGTGATCGAGATTCGATATTTATTTCCTATTTATCGAGATTTTAGGGAGGGCTTTTAAGGGGACTCTCTTCCACAGAATTGGGACGAACTTTGAGAAAAAAATCAGACTTTTTAGGTCAAGAGCAGCCGCCCTAGCACCGCCGCCCAACGCCGGAAGAAGGAGATCCAATCTCCGTTCTTTCGTCCAAAGCGAGCTTGAGACCTCCGTTCCGGAGTGCAAGGAAGGAACAAGAGAAGAAATCATGTGGGCTGCAACGCACGGATCATCACCATCGTTTATCGTATTTCTGAACTTAATTTATGATGATTTCAATTTCATTCATGTTTGTGTTTTAAGGTCCGAGAGACAAGAAAACTCATCGTTATGATGATTGAATTAATAAATTGGTTTATATTATTGAAGTTTTAGTTCGTTGTGTTATTGATATTATTGATCATTGATGCGCGCGCATGATATTTTATTGTTCCTAAATTAATTACATGTAGATCAGAGTCTAGCTAGCTTTGATTGAATTTGAGGGTTACAGCCGAGATCGAGAGATAACGCTGTAACACGCTCATTAATTTATGATGGTAGTGTTACGATTGAGATCGAGAGATGATATCGCATACGTGAGAACTTGAAATCGAAAGATTTAGAGTTAATAGGTTTTGATAATTTAAGCAACTTTGAATTAGTAATAGGTGCACGAGAGTGACTTGTTCTAATTTATTTTTAGTTTCGTTACAGCTCGAGAGAGTGTATCGAATAATCATGAAAACCTTTCACCTTTAAAATCAATTGGTTAATAAAGTGAGAATTCCATTGAATCATTAGAGATAACATAATTGAACGACGAACTTGTAATTTTCTCGAGTCACTTACCTTTGCATTTCCGGAACCATTCTAGTCATTATTCTCGTTAATTTTGTTCTTTAGTTTAATTTAGTGTTAGTTTATCAAACTCCTTAATCGTAGGCTAAATATAATTTGATTGATCTTATTTGGTACTTATACGTTAGTCCCCTGTGGATTCGACAACCTTTACTTAATTTTCACACTATACTAAAACTGACACTTTGACCGTGCACTTGCGGTAGAATCGCTTCAACCCATACACTGAAAAATAATTGTTTAAAAATAAAGCGGTCAATGCACCACCTCGTGGTGATTTAAATGGTTCTCCTTTAGGTCTCATACTCTCAGATGTAGGTGGTGGGCTTGTCCAACATCTTTGTATACCCTACGGCAATCTCAGCCATCTCGGCTCCAGTCAATGCTTCTTCATATGAGTAGGGTTATTGGACATGACCCTATCAAACAATTCAGCCTCAAACCTTTCACAAATTGTCTGATCTTTGCCTTTGTGTGTACAGCAATATGTGGCACTACGGAGCAAAGAAGAATATTGTACAGCATAGTCCGATACTGTCATTGATCCCTGTCTCAAGTTTGTAAATTCATCCTCTTTCCTCTGCCTTGCAGCAACAGAGAAATAATGTTCAAGGAACTTCGTTCTAAACACATCCCAGTTAACTATCTGTCCTTGAGCCCTCAGCTCAAGCACTGTGGATTTCCACCACATCATAGCTTTCTTAGATGGAATTCAGCTAAGCGTAACCAAGCAGTCTTGGCACAGGTGCTGATACAAATATCTGTTCCACACGTTCCAGCATTCCTCCGCCAGTTCCCCTGATTCAGTCCCCTCAAACCTGGGTGGCTGATAACTCAGAAATTGCATCAACGTCAATTCCCCAGGCAACAATACCTGTTCCACTGGCCCTTGCTCAATGGTGGTGGTGGCACATGCGCCATCCTCACACTAGCATTGCCACTCATGGCATCCCCAACATCCTATGATACCCTCTGTCTGTCATAACTGTATATCAAGGGTTAACAATAACATTCAAAATGATAAAACATGTTAGAAGAACATACATTACAAATCCTAACATGATATTACCATTCTCAACATGTTTTCAAGTGTTTAGGTAACTCCCTAATCCACTTCCTCTACCCATATTCATCCCGTTCTCGAACCACTGCTCTGATACCACTAATGTGGGGTCCTCGTTGCTTAATCCATTATGTATCAAGTTAACATACATATGTGAGTCTGAATTAAGTAATAACAGGCACTGATTAAGAGTTATCGTACTAGTTAAGTTGTTACAGGGTATAAAAAACCTATCCACTACACATCATATGTACAAACAACAACCTACTACAAGATAACTCCTAGGCAGTGGTTCAGCTCGCAGCGGAAAATGACTCATCCCCGTCCTCCCACATCTATGAGTCCCTACAGAAACATTCACACAACGTGAGTATAGATAACAACTATCTCAGTGCATATCAAAACAATAACATTAATGATAAAGCACAATAAAATTATCAATAGTGAATGCTCTGTATCATGTATCAACAAATGCACCATGTCATGACATGTCTCAACAAACACCCTATTATCACGAGCCCAATATGATATGGCTATCAGCTCAATTGTCAGTGGAACCACATCACATCTTCATATTAGCAGCACATATCATAGTACCGTACTCATCTGTGATAATAGCCAGAGCATATACCCAAAACCAAGCGTATATCTCTCAAGCCAATCATATGTAGTATATCGTGGCAACGATCCCAGCCAAAGCATATACCAAACCTGGCATATCTATCAAGGCAATGGTCTTACCAAAGCATATACACATATCTATCAAGGCATACATCCCAATCATATGAAATCCATGTATGTACATGCATATGATACTACCAATCATATGACACAAATCTAACATAAATCATATGATATCAAAACCATAACATCATCATCACATAATATCTATACTCCGTACGTCAAACACGTACCTGTACTGCGACACAAACGATTTAAATTAGGCGTCACTGGCTAATTGCCTCGTTGTCCCGTCCCTTGAGATGATGCTACAACAATGCCAACAATATATCATGTTATCATAGGCATTAAAATCAAATTCTATAAAATATAACATTTTTCAACATTCTGGCTCTGGCGATCGATCGCTACTTCTCACGATCGATCGCCATACTGTTCTGCCCCCTCGCGATCGATCGTCACATTTTCCCGATCGATCGCCACATACATTAACCGCCTTTATTTGTTTCTGGTCGCGGCGATCGATGCGATCGATCGCTAGCGATCGATCGCCGATGTCCAGAAAAACTTAGTAGAACATGGCGATTTTGAGCTTATCTTCCTAGCTCTTCTCCTATAACTCAAATTTAACCATTTAAAAATGTTTCTTGCAATCTCTGGAACATATTAACATGTTTTATCATCATAGAATCCAATAATAGCATATAAACATGATATGATTCTTCACATGAACATTTGATATTCCACTTCACATACATCAACACCAATTACATAATTCAAGTGTAAAACCATGAATTCCTTACCAAGATATTAAGAAATCACTTCAAACAACTTCCTAGCTCAATTCACAAGTGAATCCCAAGCTCAAACCAAAAAGAACTTGAAAGAGATGGAGAGGAGCTTGTGTAGGATTTTAGTAGGTGTGTTCAGGTGTGAAGTATGTGATTTCACTTGTATCCCTTAATAAAAAGCATTTCAAATAATCATCATGCTAAGTCACCTTGATATAGAGTATTTGAAGCTAATAACATGTTAGTGGACATGTACATGAAGATAAATCAAATTCAAATGCAACTCCAATTCAAATTAAATTCACATGCATATTCAAATGCCTACTAGTTCATGTTGCTTGATATGTTACTATTCAAATCATTGTACACCATGTTTCATTCCTTGCCATATATCATTTCATACATGCATTAATTCATTATGGTTCCACCCGAACCCCCATTATCATACCGCCATTTGATATAATTACACCATATTCATATCACACGTGTATAAAACAAACGAGGCATTACAAAATCTGAGATGTAATCCATGTATGTAAACCAAGTATGGACTTTGGTTGACCCACCTGAAGGGGTAAGACCCATAGGGTGCAAATGGATTTTCAAGAAGAAGACTGGCATGGATGGTAACTACAAACCTTTAAATGGCGATTGGTTGCTAAGGTTTCAAACAAATTCATGGTATTGACTATGATGAAACTTTTTCGCCAGTTTCCATGGTTAAATCCATTAGGATCTTACTTGCAATAGCTGCATGCCATGATTATGAAATCTGGCAAGATGGATGTCAAAACTGCTTTCCTTAATGGAAACTTACTTGAGGATGTGTACATGACACAACCCGAGGGTTTTCTCGATCCAAAGGATGCTTGAAAGATATGCAAGATACAACGATCCATTTATGGATTGAGCAAGCTTCTCGGAGTTGGAATCATTGTTTTGATGATGCAATCAAGAGTTTGGTTTCATCAAGAACGTAGATGAACCTTGTGTCTACAAGAAGGTTAGTGGGAGCATAATAATCTTCTTAGTGTTGTATGTAGATGACATACTTATAATTGAGAATGATATTACTGCCTTGCAATCTGTAAGATTTGGGTAGGGGAATGCTTTCTATGAAAGACTTGGGTGAAGCCACCTATGTGTAAGGTATCAAGATCTATAGAGACAGATCAAGAAAATACTTGGCCTAAGTCAAAGCACATACATAGATAAGTGTTAAAACAATTTTGCATGCAAGAATCAAAGAAAGGATTCGTGCCTATGACACATGATGTAAGGACCCTAAACCTTAACAGTGAATTCAAGATATAAATAGGGTAAATATGTATTAAAGACATCTTAGGATTCTGGTTTGATGTGTGAGCACAATTAGTTACAGGCCAAAATAAAACTTCAACAATTAATCAGTTACATTCTCGATCATGAATGTTTAAGTGATAGCATTAGACTACTTCTCGAGTAGAGACTATCCAAGATTCTGTACTCTATCTTCATTTACACTTTCAACAGCTCACAGTTCAACCGACCCTCAGCCCCCTTGATTCAAAATGTACCTACAGGAACAACTCACCATGAGCATATATTATATACATCATCACTTAACACAATTCAACTTAATAAAGTAATTAAGTGTATGAAACGATTAATTGATATGCTCCTCGATTACCACATTAGCACATTTCATTGTCGTTCCTGTTCACAAGCTTATGCACAAAATCATTAGTTCAAGATATAATGATCGATAACGCGTTTCCAATTATAATCACAATAATTCACTTAACCACTTGAATTGTGACTGTTCCGGTCCCAATACAACAGCGGAATTTTAGGACCCCTCGCTTCGACATATAGCGGCATCATATGATATCCTCGCTTCGACAATGACAGCGGCATGTTACTTCGCTTAGACATGACAGCGGCAAATATCATACTATCATCGCTTCATATGACAGCGGGCAAGTACCTCCCTCGCTCGGAGATAAAGGCTGTACCGGAACATTCATCAATTCTCATCACATTAATCAATCACATAGTTGATTCCATTATCACAGTAATTCACAATCATTTCACATATATCATCACGTGTAAGGATTCACTATCCACAATGTACATAATTAAATGTATGGCACGTTTTACCGTCCGATGCTCGTACGTCTCATACGTACCTTGGTTCCAAAAGTGGAGATATCGTGGACTTTATCTCCTAGGCGTGTGGCTACCTGGGATGGTTCTACATATCACATGAATCCATATAGAAAACCAATAAAGGAACCATTATCAAAAACATCACCATATAGAACAAAAATCTCAAAATCCAAAATTTAGGGCCTTGCGATCGATCGGCCACAGCCCCAGATCGATCTCCAAGTTGACCGAAATAAGGAAATCTGGATGCCAGACTCCCATCGAGCCCGATCGATCGCATCCGAATAGAATTCACTTTCCGTCGATCGGTAATCGTTCAGAACGACTCGATCGACACACGATCGATTTAAAACGTCGATCGATCGGTAAGATTTTTACGCCTGGCTGTACTGTCTGCTCGATCGACGGACCAAATTTCCGATCGATCGAGAAACCCTGTTTCAGCAGAGAAACATCCAAGTATGAGCTTCTAACCACACCTATACTCATGTACAACCAAAAACAACCACTAAGCTCAACATATAACCACAAAACAACATGAAAATACATCTCCCACCATGAATAACAGATGAACCAAGATCCACTCATTAACCTCAAAACAAGCTATAAATCAACCAAGACTCAACAAGACTTTACCATAGAGGAAGCTTACCACTTGAGCTTCAATTTTTGGCAAGAAAAACACAAAAAATTCCTCTTTTCAAGTCTTCTCTTCCACTCCAGTTCAAAAACGAAAATGGCAGCTAATGGAGTGAATGGATGAGTTTTAGAGACAAAATCTGAGAGGGATGGGGTGATGGGATGTAAAGCATGCAAGTGGCCCTCTTTGTCATGCTAGTTATTTCAAAACTTTTAATGTATGATAAATTACAAGCATGATGTATGAAATACCTCTACATGATATTTTAAAAAGCATATCACCACAATGGATTCAAAGTCTCCATTAAAATCATGCTTCCCAAATAAACACAACCCATGTCAAATAAACTATCATAACACCCAAATTCCCCGCATGAATAACATGCACTCCGAAATGCTTTACCGGATCATCCTATCATGTGACTAAAGCATTTCATATGATAAACAATGCCGACACATAATTCATTTATCACCATAAATCACATAAACATGCCCAAATCGCATATAATTATTCGGGGACATCACAATTCTCCCCTACTTATAAGATTTCGCCCTCGAAATCGATGCACTTACCCAACCAAAACTAAACATAAATCACATACCAGAGATAGTTCTGGGTAGTGCTGCACCATATGCCGTTCCGTCTCCCACGTGGCCTCTTCGACACCCGACGATCCCACTGAACCTTGACCTCGGTATGACCTTGCTTCGAAGTCTGCGATCCTCTCGATCCAGAATTCTGACTGGCCGTTCAACATAGGATACATCTGAACTCAACTGAACCTCAGAAGGTTGCAATATGAGACGGATTCCGGCTCATACTTCCTCAACATAGAAACATGGAAGAAATCATCATGTATACCGGATTAATGACGGCGGTAGGGCTAGTCGGTAAGCCAAAGTACCTATGCGCTGCAATATCTCGTATGCCCAACATACCTCGGAGACAACTTCCCCCGCATACCGAAACGTACTTAACACCTCTGAAAGGTGAGATTTTTAGAAAGACCTTGTCTCCTACTTGGAATTCTAATGGTCGCCGTCGTTTATTAGCATAGGCCGCTTGCCTATCTTGAGCCGCTTTCATTTTCTGACGGATCACTTTTATTTTCTCTTCCATTTCACGAATCACTTCCGGTCCTCCGACCGTCTACTAGTCAATCTTCCCAGTTAACGGTGACCTACAACGTCGACCGTAAAGGCCTCAAATGGAGCCATCTGTATGCTCGCTTGATAACTGTTGTTGTAAGAGAATTCTACAAGTGGCACTGAATCTTGCCACGGAGTATCGAACTCCAATAACATGCCCTCAATATGTCCTCAAGCGTCTGTATAGTACGCTCTGTCTGACCATCTGTCTGAGGGTGGTAAGCTGTACTCAGTCTCACCTCTGTACCCAAAACTGATTGAAGACCCTCCCAAAAGTGCGATGTGAACCCGTGGGTCTCTATCGGATACAATCGAGACTGGAATGCCATGCAATCTTACTACGTTCCGAACATATAATTGAGCCATCTTTAAGTATGTGAAAGTCATACTATATGGAATGAAGTGAGCCACTTTGTCAGTCGATCTACAATCACCCAGATCGCATCAAATCCCGAGGCAGTCCTTGGCAAATGGGTCACGAAATCCATAGAGATGTGCTCCCACTTCCACTCTGGTATCTCTAAACTCTTCAACTCGCCTCCCGGGCCTCTGCCTTTCTGCTTTCACTTGTGGGCAAATTAGACACTTCTTAACGAATGACATAACGTCTCTCTTCATCCGTCTCCACCAAAATTGATCACGCAAGTCCTTGTACATCTTTCTCCCACCTGGATGTATGCTAAATCTGCTACAATGAGCACGATGCAAGATCCCTTGACGCATCTCTGGTGCCCTCGGCACTACCCAACGGTTACCAAGTCTCAAGGAACCATCTTCTGCTACTCTGAATTTTGATGGCTGACCCAGACGTATACATGATAACCATCTCTGTACTTCAACGTCTGTCACCTGGGCTTTCCTGATAAGTTCAAAGATGTCCGGTTCTGCCAATAAGGTCGACACACGCGCCGCCGCGATACATCTAAATCAAATCATATCCCAATTGACAACAAGAGGCCATCAAAGCCGATAGCTGAATCACATTATCTGCTGTATACTTCACTTTCCTGCTCAAGGCATCAGCGGTCAGGTCGCCTTCCCTGGATGGTACTCTATCTCGCAATCATAGTCCTTGAGTAAATCCATCCACCTCCTTTGCCTCATATTCAGTTCCGCTTGAGTAAATAGGAACTTCAAGCTCTTATGATCTGTGTAAATGGTAAAGGATGGTACCATAGAGGATAATGTCGCCAAATTTTCAAAGCGAAAATAATGGCCGCCAGTTCCAAATCATGAACCGAGAGTACCTGGTCTCATGGGGCTTCAACTGCCTCGATGCATAAGCCACCACGTGCTTATCCTGCATCAGTACACAGCCCAATCCTTGCAGTGAGGCATCCGTGTACAAAGCAAACCGTTCGTCTCTCCGAAGGAATTACCAGAACAGGCGCTGTAGTCAGTCGGTGCTTAACTCTTGGAAGCTCTGCTCACATGCCTCAGACCATGAAAACGGAAACACCCTTCTGAGTCAACTGCGTCAACGGTTTAGCGATCTTAGAGAATCCCTCGACGAAACGTCGGTAGTAACCCGCTAAACCGAGGAAGCTACGGATCTCGGGGCACGGATGTAGGCGCAGACCAATCCATCACTGCTTCCATTTCCTGGGATCCACAGAAATCCCATCACTAGAAATTACATGCCCCCAAAAATACTACGCTGTCAGCCAAAATTCACACTTGCTCAGCTTAGCATACAACTGATTGTCCCTGAGAATCTGGAGCACTGTCCTAAAATGATTCCTGTGATCTTCCTCGCTCCGGGAATAGATAAGTATACGTCAATAAATACGATGACGAATTGATCCAAATAGGGTTGGAATACTCGATTCATCAAGCTCATGAACACAGCCGGGGCGTTTGTCACTCCAAACGGCATGACCAAAACTTCATAGTGACCATAACGGGTCCGGAAGGCCGTCTTCTGCACATTCATCCTCTCTAACTCGGATCTGGTGGTACCCCGACCTCAAAATCAATCTACTGTACAACCTCGTGCCTGCAACTGATCAAACAAGTCGATCCGCGGAAGAGGGTTATTATTCTCACTGTGGCCTTATTCAATTGTCTGTAGTCGATGCACAATCTCATCGACCCATCCTTCTTTTTCACAAAAACACAGGCGCACCACAGGTGATACGCTGGGGCGTATGAACCCCTTATCAAGTGTCTCTGTAGCTGTTATTTCAGCTCTCTCAACTCCGCTGGTGCCATCCTGGTAAGGGGCACGAGAAATAGCGGATGTCCCGGGTAATAATTCGATCCCGAACTCTACTTCCCTATCGGCGGAAATCCGGGAATCTCTTCCGGAAATACATCGGCAAACTCGGCAACTACTGGAATATCTTCGACCCTTAACTCTTCTTTCTCCCGCAATGTCAATGGCATCATAAATAAGGTAGCCTTCATGCCCACGTTCCAATAACTGAGTCATCCTAAGGCGATATCAATGGGACTCTGAGCGGGAACCATCCCCATAAAAAGTCCACCGATCCCCTAAATCAGATCTGAACCGAACTGTTCTCTGTCTGCAGTCCACCACTGCCTGATGACCTGTTTAGCACATCAATCCCCACGATACAATCAAAATCTGACATCTCCAAAACGATCAAATCTGACTTCAAACTCGTTGCCCTCCAAACAAATAAATGAGGCCGTCATCAATGAACCGTTCTGTAATCACACTTTTTCCAGCGGGTTGTCGAAACACAAGAGGCGTGGGTGACGGAGTCGTGAATATACGGTGCTTCTCCACAAAACTCGTCGACACCAAAGGAGTGCGACGCACCTGTATCTATCAAAATATAAGCAGGGTGCGTAAATAAATAACACGACCCGCTATCACTTCCTCTGGAGCTGCTGTAGCCTGCTCCTGGTAAGGGCATACAATTGTCCTTGAGGTGGCCCCAACGGCTGTCCTCCCAATGGTCTCGGTGCAAATGGTGGTCTCTGTTGCACTGGCTGTCTGGAAGGTCTCCCATAGTATTCTGTGGTCCTCCCCGATTAGGACAATTTAGGGCCAAGTGCCCATGTTTCCCACACTCATAAACAAGCAGGAGCATACTTTCACTGGAATGGGTCCCCGCATAGAAAACACTTAACTTTCTCAAAACTGCTAGCCTGAGACTGTCCCGATGAGACGAAGCATTACTTCCACGACCACCCCTTCCACGCGTATCTTGCCATCTACCACTGAATCTGGAAGATGAGGAGTTTCCTTTGGCTTTAAAATGGTCGCCCTTGGTTTCAAATTTTCAGGGGTCGGGCTCTGAGATGGTGCTGGACGGCGGTGCACATTCGGATTATGCACCCACTCCCAACTCTGCAAGTTCAGGCTCGTGCTAAGGCATCATCCAAAACAAAGTAGGGCCATAAGTGATCACCCTATCATACAAACTCCGGCCTCAAGCCTTCATGAAGTTCCTCATCTTTGCTTGGGTGCTAGAGGCGTATGAGGTACCTATCGAAGCAAGGAACAGTACTGGAGGGCATAGTCAGACACCGGCATAGTACCTTGCCTCAAGCCATTGAATTCATCCTCTTTAGCCTGCCGTGCTGCCGCTGAGAAGTACCGGGTCAGAAATCGAGTCCTAAACAGCTTCCAGTTTATTTCCTGACCCTGAGCCTCCTGTTCAATCACTGTGGTCTTCCACCACATCAACGCCTTTTTGGCCAAATGAAATTCTGCTAGCCGTATCCAGCTTTTTTGTCTTTGCGCACGGGGCAGCCACAAAATTTTGCTCAAACCTCTCTAGCCATTCCTCGGCCTTCTCCCTGTTCAGTTCGTCCTTCAAAGTTCAAAAGGGGGGCCGATAAGCTAGAAACTGAGTCAAACTCATTCCCCCGGCAACAACTGTTGTTCGGACGGCTCTTCGCCCAAGGCTGGCGGCGGTAGGGGATTTGTATGTCTAGCACTAGCATTTACACTTATCGCATCACCAACATCAACATTCGCTGCCATACTGCAACACAAGGGTTAACAACAATATACAAAACAGTCACATTACATCGTTAGAAACCATAACACGTTAGTATAACAGTTACATGCTTAATGCGTACAACATATATAAAAGTGGACGCCTAGCCAACTTATTGCTATCGCTACCCTTCACTCGTTCAGGGGTTCTCTAACACTGCTCTGATACAACTAAATGTAAGGACCCTAAACCTTAACAGTGAATACAAGATATAAATAGGGCTAAATATGTATTAAAGACATCTTAGGATTCTGTTTTGAGTGAGCACAATTAGGTTACAGGCCAAATAAAACTTCAACAATAATCAGTTACATTCTCGATCATGAATGTTTAAGTGATAGCATTAGACATCTCTCGAGTAGAGACTATCCAAGATCCTGTACTCTATCTTCATTTACACTTTCAACAGCCTAACAGTTTCAACCGAACCCTCAGCCCCCTTGATTCAAAAATGTACCTACAGGAACAAACTCACCATGAGCATATATATTATACATCATCACTTAACACAATTCAACTTAAAAAGTAATTAAGTGTATGAAACGATTAATTGATATGCTCCCGATTACCACATTAGCACATTTCATTGTCGTTCCTGTTTCACAAGCTTATGCACAAAATCATTAGTTCAAGATATAATGATCGATAACGCGTTTCCATTATAATCACAATAATTCACTTTAACACTTGAATGTGACTGTCCGGTCCCAATACAACAGCGGAATTTTAGGACCCCTCGCTTCGACATATAGCGGCATCATAGGATATCCCTCGCTTCGACAATGACAGCGGCATGTTACTTCGCTTAGACATGACAGCGGCAAATATCATACTATCATCGCTTCATATGACAGCGGCAAGTACCTCCCTCGCTCGAGATAAAGGCTACCGGAACATTCATCCAATTCTCATCACATTAATCAATCACAATAGTTGATTCCATTATCACAGTAATTCACAATCATTTCACATATATCATCACGTGTAAGGATTCACTATACACAATGTACATAATTAAATGTATGGCAGTTTTACCGTCCGATGCTCGTACGTCTCACTACGTACCTTGGTTCCA
The DNA here is from genome assembly GCA_907163345.1 of Haberlea rhodopensis. Classification (NCBI taxonomy): domain Eukaryota; kingdom Viridiplantae; phylum Streptophyta; class Magnoliopsida; order Lamiales; family Gesneriaceae; genus Haberlea; species Haberlea rhodopensis. The sequence continues at coordinate 112 of CAJQUN010002710.1, read as the reverse complement.
AAAGTGGAGATATAGTGTGGACTTTATCTCCTAGGCTGTGTGGCTACCTGGGATGGTTACATTAATTCACATGAATCCAATTAAAAACCATAAAGGAACCATTATCAAAAAC
>CAJQUN010002709.1:0-23392 GCA_907163345.1 Haberlea rhodopensis | reverse complement strand
AGTTGGTTACTTGGAAACGACTTTATTGGGTATCGTGTTTCTATTTACTTCTGAAAATGTATGAGGTCAAATGTCAGACCTCAACAATCGACTATTCTCACATATCTCTAGTTTCTCCGTCATTACATAACCTGACTTTGACAAGCAATGTTGTCCATACTTGAGGTCTTGGCCACTTTTACTTAGTTTCTTTACTGCTGCTAGTTTCTCTGTGTTATCCTTTTTCTATGCCTTGTTTTTCCTAAATATTACTGTCCTGGTATCTATATAGGTAACACATATCTAGAGAACTATGAGAGGGCCCTAAGTGGATTTGAAGCTGCTGCATTAAGAGACCCTGGTCTAAATGCTTCGGAGGAGGCTCAGAAGATTGTTCACCTTCTAGACAAAATAGAAAGTTTGTTCCGAGTAAGATACTTGTGTTTAGCAGTTCAATTATGGCCAATTCGGATGATAAGTCACGCTTCTCTCTGGCATTGAATACCTAGAATAATGACTTAATATAATTTATTTAAAATTTAAATGACATTCTCCCCGTGTATTAAATTAAATTATGGTTCTTGTCTTGTATATGATTCGTGTGATAAGTACTACTTTATTTAAAATGTTTATTTATGGATATTTTGTATGTTTCACTTGAACAGACCAAGTTGAAGCGACTGGCTTCACTGGCAGCATCACTCTCTATGTTGGGTGGTAAGTAAATACATATTACTTTTCTTCAAATAAGGTGGAAACTGTTCAACATGAGCTTGTTAACTGATACAAAAGTTTTTTTCTTTTCCCCTTCTAGTGAATGCTTCGTACAAAAGAGAGACCATAGATGGTCTTTTTGAAGGTATAAACAAAGCAATTGCCATCGTGGGAAAAGTTTTTATTTTTTGTTAAACACGAGAATGTGGCGCCCTGTAAGTTCTATCTGCTGAAAATTGAAAATCCTACTATATCTATTCTCGTGTTATGGGGAATTATGTATATTTTTTCGGTTTACTCTATTATAGCATTACGTCATCACCAACTTTGCTAATGTATTGCAGCTACTATGTGCTTTGCGATTCAAGTCAGATATGCTATGCCCTTTCAGTGTATGGAATAAGCAATGAAGCGGTTAGTTGGCTGTGTACGGAGCTTCAAAATTTCCATCATTATTTCATTACTAATTAGACTAGTCCACCGCCTTGTTCTATAACTGTTTGTTTGCACTTACACAACTCACAAATGCATTTTTGTTGTAATTCTACTCCATTTTCACCACCGAAATAGCCTGGGGCAGATGCCAAATCTCCATGATTTTGGACGAAGGAAACAACAGAGGGTGAATGTGCGAAACTTAAATTTTAAAAAAACAATCCATAAAATTTGAGTTTTTTTTTTTTTTGTTGAGTGCAGCAATTACCTCCCCTCACACCGTGCTTCACCCACAGCCTTCTTTGCAACTTGTTCCCTTGTGATATACTTGTTCATTATTAATAATTTCATCTTTCAGATTAAAGAAGGAGATCAAGTTACACTGTTGGAACCTCGTTACCATTATGTTGATTTTTCATGGAATGGGAAGGTATGCTGCCAGTAAATCCGCCATAAATTACTCTCTCAGCTTGCAAGTGTCTCATAAAAAAAAATAGGAAACGCAATGTAAGTGTGTGGTTGCTAATTAACACGAAAGACATGAGGAATATCATAAAAGACATACAAACTCGGTTTTTTTTTTGCTTTTGTGCTAGTGATTGATAGATATCGGCATCATGCTTTGGCTTGCAGAGGTATCAGTTCAAATCAGTCCGGTTGATTTCCTGGAGCAAGTGATTGTAAATGGGAAGAGTTTGTCGCCTCAGTACGCTGTTCGAACATCAATCTATGCTCAAAATAAGACGTGAAAAACCCTTTTGATGCTCGTCTAGACATACAAGATTTGGTAATCAATGAAAGGAAGAAAATAGAAAACGAGTCGAAGAATACTCAATACTACTGTGTCGTGAAATTGTGTGTATCCTGCTATAGAAAATCAGTTTAGATTGCCTTAACGAATTTTGATGATTAATTGTTATCTGTAGATAGGTATGAATAGCTGGTGAAAATACATGTGAATACATCTCTGCTCTTTTATTTGTTAACGCTTGTGATCTGTGAGAGTTAAAATCTTGCGTGTATTCCAGATTTCCAGATTTCTCACGATTTAATGATGGTTTCACAAATGATTGGGGATGCCGTAGAAAATTCTCCCTTCATCTTATAAAAAATATTTCTGTTTGTGTGCTGGAGGGGTGAAGCCCGAGAATAGCAGGTAAACAGTGGCGAATAAAGAATTGTCTTTGTTGGTTCATTAATTACATGGTGATGGTGAATTAAATTGGGACACAGTAATTAATGTGAGCCGCCAGAAGCATCCAACGAACTAGACCCGACCAAGGGTCATCATCGACCCTGAGTCGGCCCGTGGTCAACGGGCCGGTTACCGGGTCAACGGTTCGAAGGGTCGGAACCGTAACCGGCCCGTCTATAGAAGGGCCGGTTAAGGGTCATGATTTTGCTAACCCGTGAACCGTCGGTTAACCGGCTGTTCAAGGGTTATTTTTATTTTTTTTTACATTTTTAAATTTAAAATATAGGTTATGGTGTATATTTGAACTAATGACCTCCAACTTTAATAATTAACTTCAACCACTAAGCTATAAGAGCATTGTTGATCTAAATATAGTATAAATCAACCAAACAAATATATCTACACATTTTGATTATCTTCGCTTGAATTTATTTCACGTATTTTATGTTTGATTCATGGATGAAAACACATTCATACACTTTTTACACTTTATTTCAAATTTTAATAATATTTTTAATTTTTTTAAAAAAATAAGGGTCAAACCGTAACCGTAACCGTTGGTTAACTGTAACCGTAACCGGAACCGTAACCGGCGGTTCATGAACCGTAACCGTAACCGTCAAGGAAGGTTAAGGTTAAGGGTCGATGTTTTTGAACCGTCTAACCGGCGGTTCTGAACCGTGGTCGGGTCTACAACGAACCTATTCTTTCTCCGATTCAATTATTATTGTATATATATTATGAGATGATCCCACAACAATAATTCCATTTTATATTATGAGATGAGCCCACAACAATAATTCCATAGAACAACTCTTCCTATCGTGTATTATAGCATGCAAAATATCAATTTGAAAATTAGTTGAATATTCAAAACTGACACTAAATATAGAAACATGGAAGGAAACGGAAAAAAAGGCAACTTGCACTGATTTAATCTCACGAGTCACGACACCGGTCTACATTAATTTTTCAGTCTCTTTTCTAGAATACTTCAAAGTATTACTTCACATATACAGTTAAAAATCCGACCAAGGGTCATAAATAGCCCTGAATCGGCTTATAATCAACGGACAGATTAATCGGGTCAACAGTTCGACGAGTTGGACCCGTAACCGGCCCATCTATAGTTGGACCGATTAAGGGTCATAATTTCGAACCCTTGAACCCCGTGTTTTTTATCTTTTTTTCTACATTTTAAATTTAAACATATGTTATGGTGTAGATTTGAACGCATGACCCCATACTTGAATGAATAATTAGCTTCAATCACTAAGTCATAAGAGCATTGTTGATCTAAATAGAGTGTTATAATATAATAAACATATATTATACATTTTGATTATTTGAACTTGAATTTATTTTACATTATATTATTAATTCCATGAAAGAAAAAACATTCAAATGTTTTGTACATTTTTGTCAAATTTTAATAATATTTTTAAATTTTTTAAAAATAAGGGTCAAATCATAACCGGAACCGTAACCGACGGTTAATGACAGTAAGCAGAACCGTTAAGGAAGATTAAGATTATGGTCAAGATTTTTTGAACCGTCGAACATACGTTTCTGAACAGTCTAACCGAAGGTTCTGGACCGTGATCAGCTCTATATGCGGCACATGGTTACTTTCGCCTCAATTAATTGTGTACAGGACCCCCCCAAACCCAAAAAAAAAAATATTTTTTAGTTCTATGTAGCCCATAAATTGAAGTTAAATATACCAATCAACCCAAATTTTTTTTTTTTGAGTGGCTTTCAAATCCCTAGAAGGATAGACTCAAAATTCATTCATCATCGGATCATCCTTAAAATTCACGCATCATCCTTCATGGCTTCACCATCAATTCTTCACTCATCTTCATCGACTCGCTATCATTCATCCAATAATCAGCCAATCAATTAAGATTTCTTCAACGTCATGGTAAGATTGCCCAAAAAATATTTGATTTTAAAAATTATAAAATTATTTGTCAGATAACTCAGCAGAAATTTGAAATATTTATATTGACCCGCCGATTTTTAAGGTCAATTACTAAGAAGTTTGATTAATCCATTTTTTATTTTCCCCAGTAGGAAATGAATGGATCGAATGGACCACGGGCAATAGATCTCCAAAAAAAAATTCGGGGGCATCGCCCCGAAACCCACAGCGCTTTCGCCTCCAACCCACCTATGCAAAAATCCTACGCCCCTGATTGTGTATCACACATTTATTTGTTAAATATCAGAATTTGATGGAAATGGAACATATCACTAAAAAAGTAAACGATATTTTATAAATATAACCAAATAAAAAATCTAAAACACTAAATTTATATTGATTTAACTTTATATATCATTTCGGGGAGAACTTTCTAAAAGGATTAAAAAAGATTTTCAGAATCATTAAAAATCAATAAAATAGTTGAGAGTAGTTTAATAAATAAAATATCACTCAAATAACATAAATGATTATCTTACGGAAGGTCCTGCTACTTCAATGTTTTCCAAGTATATATATCCACACACAAAACAAACCAATCGAGCATTGATAAGAGCCTGAGATGGCACAATTACATGCCATGATGAGCTGCAACATATCGCCAAGATTTCCCATCAAAATGACAATCAACTCCTCTATGAATTCCCAAAATTGGGTCCAAAATCACGTAAAACTCGGCTCCAGTAATGGTATCAGGGGAAGTTCTACATTAGGCCTCTACGCCATGAATGACGGAGAAGGACCTAATAGCTATGCCCAGAACTCGTCCTACCAGGTATACATACATATACTTACATTCTCCATTTGCTCAACAAGATTTACATGATCATATATATGTTTGAAACCAAATCTTGACCCAAAAACTTTGAGCACATGAGTTTTGGATTCATCCATGTAGGTTGAAACGCTTTCTTACTTTTCTGCAGAGAGGAGTTGTAGATGTGGCAAAACCGATTCTTGAAGAAGAGATAGACTCAAATTCGACATAAAAAATCTTCCATCCACCGCCATAAATCCTTTCCGTATTGTGGATTTTGGTAGCTCAACTGGGCACAACTCATTTCCAGCCATGCAGATCATCACCAAAGCCATTGAGAAAAAAATTCAAAAGAGGAGGAGAAATGATAGCTTCCCAAATTCCGGAGTTTCAAGTGTTTTTTAACGATCAAGTCATGAACGATTTCAACACACTTTTCAACTCACTCCCACCCGAAAGGCAATATTACACTGCCGGAGTGCCTGGTCCTTTTCATGGCCGACTCTTTCCCAAGTCGTCCCTTCATTTTGCTTATTGCTCATGTGCCCTTAACTGGCTTTCGGATGTGCCAAAGGCGTTGTCGGATGATACATCTTTGGCGTGGATAAAGGAAGAGTTCATTATACTGGAGCTAGAAAAGAAGTTTTTTATGCATATTCGAATCAGTATGCCAAAGATATCGAGTCGTTTTTGGAAGCAAGGGCGGAGGAGATGATTTGTGGGGGACTGATGGCCCTCCTTGTCCCTGCCGTCCCGAGTTTTATGGGTTCTGAGACAACTTTCACGACTCCCATAGAGATGGATCTTATAGGTTCTTGCCTTGTGGACATGGCCAAGAAGGTAAAACCCAAATATTACTTTATTGTAAAATGTTCTCCCAGTTTCTTGGTTGTTCTTTGTTTTAGGTCAATTGTGACTAATATATGATATTCCAACTCAAAACCATTTGACAATGAGCAGAGTAATCCATATATCTTATAAAGAGCTACCGTGACTTCTAACTCCCAATGTGAAAATTATTTGAGAATTATCTCAATTGTGAGTTTAGAAGTTATGCTAGCTCTTTATAAGATATATGAACTACCACTATTGTCAATTGATTTTGAGTTGTAAGTATTCTTAACATCGATCATATATAAAGCGGTTTGTCAATAACCTGATACTAAAACACCGCGAATCCTCCAAGATTTTGCTGCATGACACCAATAAACCTGCAAATATAAAAATCTAACACAAGATTATTGCAGGGAACACTTAATGAGGCGAAGGTGGACTCATTCAACTTCCCATTATACTTCACCATCCCACAAGAATTGAAGGCAATAATAGAGAGGAATCAAAGTTTCACTATCGAAAGAATCGAAATACTAAACAATCCAGGGAAACGAACCTTGACCAGCTTCTACCCCGTGCGATGTACCTCAGAGCCGCCGTCTTTGAGGGATTGCTGATGAATCATTTGGAAGTGATATTATGGATGAATTGTTTGAAAGCTACACAAAGAAACTTGAAGCTTCACCCACTTTTGCAGACCCTTCAAATGAGAAATCCATAATAATATTTGTGCTTCTCAAGCGTAAATTCGAATGATCCCGTAGTAGCAACGGTATGCTCTTATGTATGGTTATTACAAGGCCGTAAAGCTGCATATATCTTAACGTTTTCCAACTTTTATCGAGTGGTATTTAAGTTTTTTCTGAGATGGGTTTTACAGGTTTTTCTGTTGGATTAACTCAAATTTTCATATTTGTGTTCTCGTTGAGGAAGCGCTATTTAAGATAAAGCTACCATTTTATTTGTTGCAACTGCTGCGGATAAGGCTAAGAAGTACCATGACAATAGCTCATTCCATATACCAAAACCAGATGAATAATCTCTGGGTGAGCGGGCCCTACCTTATCCAAGTATTGTGGCATTTATCAAACGATGATAGGTGAATTACAGCTATTCAAAGTAGATAATTTTGGACTTTTGTTCCTCATGGATGGGCAATAATAGATGCATAATGTGATCAAAGTTCCACAAACAAAAACTCTAAAATCCATTGATTCAAAGTAAGCATCTCTATATATAAATACATTCAAGAAAAAATATACAACTTCATCCAGTCGTATCGTAAATGGGACTAGGCAGAGCGACTCAAATGGTGAAGCCCCAAAACATTTGTTTTTAGGCCACATGTTAATTAATTCTAGGATATATATATATAATTATTTATTTGTTTTAGTTGTAATTTATCATACATTAATTCTTTTTAAATTAGTTGAGAAACTTTGCAAAAAAGATTGCATCCATATATTTATGTTAATAATCCATATTAATAAAACACGTTCATTTGTCTAAAAATAATCGTTTTTCTTATATTATCTGAATTTTACTTCTTCTCTAATCATTATCATCATCTCAGTTGTTTTTTTTTTTGTAAAAAATGAAATACGTGAGTACAAAAATAGTTTTTATATCATATATAATATTACCTATCATAACAGTTAGAGTTGTATCTGTGAAAATAAGTTTTCAAAACTAAATATTATAAAAATATTTGTGAACAACTATGTCTCAAGATCGATTTAAAAGGATTAGCAGTTTTAGCAATAAATAAAAATAACTTATTGGTTAGCCTTGAATACAAAACTTAATAAATGATTTTGCGTCAAAAAACACATAAAGTAAGTTTTTATTTTAAATTTATTTTTTTAAAGTAAAAGCTTCATTTTTATAATCTAAGGCTCTAGGAAATCTGAGCCACCCATGGGACTAGGCGATAACCAATAAGGCTCTAAGCTCTGTATTAGTGCGACTCGCATAGTACACACAACACAAACACTATTTCGAACACAAAACAAAGGCGGGATGTAAGCTTTGCCACGAACTAATTATTTCACAGATGTTAGTTAAAGAGGGCGGCACAAGTATAATAATCAGCACAAATGAAAGTTGAAGTGACCTAACAAAAAAAATAACAACTGGTAATGGTAATGCCTCTTCCAAGTTCCAACTCCACATACTTATCGATGGCGCCGTAAAAACTTCCGCAACATGGAAACCTCTGGCTCAAGGACTTTGGATTTTACGAGCATGTGCAACAGTAATTTGCCATCCTCGCATTCCGAGAATGACAATAATGTCTTCAAGGTTTTTTAATTTGAAGGACTTTCTGTACACCCACGGAAGTGTTATAGTGCTCCTCTCCAAGGATGTGAGGAGAGGAGAAAGCATTCGAGAATCGAGATGTCGTATCCAGAGGATCGACAGCGGGCGGGCTCGGAATAGATACCGAGCTCAGAAATCTGATCCAAATAACAACAGTAGAGACAATCAAGTCAAGGACTGGCAAATTCATGTTCTCTAGTAACGTACTGAAAATTACACACCTGTATTGTCGGCAATCAACTTTGTCAAGTGACAAAGTTGAACCGTGTGCAATTATGAGGTGGTTGGTGGGAGTTGAGGAGATGACAATTGTGAGATGTACATTTAATGCACATTTCCAACCTATAAATAGAGCTCATTTCCTTCACTCTAATGTATTTCATTTCAGAGTGTTCTCTCATAACTCTACATTTGAGTGTGTATTCTATAATATTTGTGAGGTAGTTTTTCTCATATATTGAGAATGTTGTTCTCTTTGAAAGATAGAGAGGGGTTGTAACCCACAAATATTATATGTGAAATCTTTTCATCTTGCCCGTGGTTTTTACCCTAATAATTTTTAGGGGTTTTCACGTAAACTTTGTTGTCCATTTTATTCTTCATTTTCAGTATTTTCTATCTCATGTTGCCGCACCTGGGGCCAACAAGTGGTATCAGAGCCTCGCTGTAAAAATCTTAAAAATTCTAAGTATGCTCTGTGGTTGCAGCCTTGACTGATCTTCCACATCAGAAAAGTTTTTTGAGATATTTTTTTTATTGAGCCAATTTTATTGTTGTCGGAATGGCGGCACGGTTCAAGATTGAAAAATTCAACGGAAGTAATTTCATGTTGTGGAAAATGAAGATGCAAGCAGTTCTACGAAAAGATCGTTGCTTGGCGGCTATTGGAGATAGGCCGAAGGAGGGCATGGACGATGAAAAATGGAATGAGATGAACGGTAATGCTATTGCCAATTTGCATTTGGCTCTAGCCGATGGGGTATTGACAAGTATCGCCGAAATAACAAATGCAAAAGATATTTGGGATACTCTGACAAACCTGTACGAGGCCAAGTCATTACACAACAAGATTTTCTTAAAGAGAAGGCTTTATACTCTTCGGATGTCGAAATCCTCATCGGTGACTGACCATATCAATACCTTGAATACTCTATTTCCCAGCTCACTTCTTTTTGGGCATAAAATAGAGGAAGTTGAACGTGCGGAGCTTCTACTTCAAAGTCTACCGGATTCATACGATCAACTCATCATCAATCTGACCAACAATATCACTAATGATATGTTAGTCTTCAATAATGTTGCAGCCGCGGTTCTTGAAGAAGAAAGTATGCGCAAGAACAAGGAAGAAAGGTTGGCAAGTTCGAAGCATGCAGAGGCTTTGCCGATGATGAGAGGAAGATCGACGGAGCGTGACTCCAGTGGGAGCCATAAGTATGGTAGATCCAAATCCAGAAAAGAAGAAAATTTTTAATGCTATAAATGTGGTGGTAAAGGGCACTTCAAGAAAGATTGTACAAGTAAGAAGAATGTCGAGAAAGATTCTCAAGGAAATGTTGCCAGTACCTCAGACGGTGGAGAAATACTATTCAGCGAAGCAGCAACTGTTGCGGAAGGCAGACAAATATTTTATGACACGTGGATAATGGATTCAGGAGCAACGTGGCACATGACGTCTCGGAGAGAATGGTTCGACCAATATGAACTAGTCTCAGGAGGGATGTGTTCATGGGAAATGACCATACCTTGGAAATCGCTGGAGTAGGACCATCAAAATTAAAATGTTTGATAGTACTATTCACACCATACAGGAGGTGTACGGCATGTGAAGGGTCTGACAAAGAATCTTTTTGTCTTGGGACAATTGGACGATATTGGGTGCAAGACCCGTATCGAAAATGAGATCATGAAAATTGTGAAAGGCGCGCTTGTGGTATTAAATACGGAAAAGGCTTACAAGAATATGTATGTACTTCTGGGAGAAAACACACAAAGAGGCATAAACTAGCTGTTGCATCGACTAGTCGGGAGAAGAATTAACAGTGTTATGGCATAGGAAGCTCGTGCATATGTCATAACGAGGGTTGAAGGTTCTCTCGGAACGGAAGCTGCTGCCACGGCTTATAAAAGTGTCTCTACCCTTTTGTGAGCATTGTGTTACAAGTAAACAACATAGACTAAAGTTTGGCACATCTACTGCCAAAAGCAGCTGTATATTGTAGCTGATTCATTCTGATGTTTGGCAAGCACCAGTTGTATCCCTAGGAGGAGCGAGATACTTTGTCTCGTTCATGATGATTTATCTAGAAGATGCTGGGTGAAGAGAACTCAAGTTATACATTAACATATGCGAGTTCATAGGACAAGCGGTGATTTTTATCAAGGAATCTATTGAGCTTGGACGAGAAGGAATGACATCTATTAACAACCAAACTAAGTGCTCAACATGTGTGGAATGATGTTGGAACAATATCTTATGATGGGATGAAAACCCACGAACCAATGGTCCGTTGGTGGCAAGTTCATATAGAAGCCACTTGGAGCGCACTGCAATATTTTGATTATATCTCTTGGCTCGATGCTCCGAATAATGTGAATCCAAAGGGGTTGGAAGCCAACTCAATATACTAGATTTCATATTCAAACATTTCAGTCCAATTCGAATTGCATCATGGAGCAAAATGGCATGGAAGTCATAGCAAGTGCAGATTGTAGCAAGGTTTGAGAGGCTGTAGAATTTAGGGCATAACGTCTTCATAACTTAATGAAATGCAATGAAATGTTGTCCACACCTAGATAAGAGGAAGGGCTACAACTTTCATGTTTACCACTTTTCCAGAAACGAGCTTAAGATGGTCGAATAGTTCAAAGTTTGAGAGTGTGGAAATCTGGCAGATAGTATGAGGCGATCTGGGCCATCACCTCAGGCGATCCGAGCCATGCGGGCCAACGCCGTGCACTATCGACCCAGGTGATGGCACGCTGCGCGCCAGGCTATCCAGAATTGATCCTATGGCATTTTTTCAAAGGGCGATCGCCCAAGGCGATGTGGACATCGCCTGAGGCGATCTGGGCCAGATTTGAATGTTAGAACGTGGCGATGGGGATTGCCCGAGGCGATGGCCGAGGCGATGCACGAGTGATTCAAGCCTTATGTGTAGCAACGGCTAGTAGGAACCTTGGGGGCCTTCTACACTATAAATATGGATGTTTTGGAGCATTTTGAAGACAAGAAACAAGCCTACAAACTTCTACAAAGCTTTGATCATTCAAATTTTAAATAGCTTTGCAATCTCCATACATTATTGTTGTGTTGGAGTTTGTAATTCTCTTCTTTTGATAGAGTCTTGTTTTTCTTCGTTTTGGTACACCGTGAAGGTGTTTTGTTGAGTTTATTGTAAGGTCCTCCAACACCAAAGCAAGTTGGAAATTGTAAAGTCATCAACAAGTATAGTTGGTGCATGTGTTATGGCTATCCTTGGAGCCCTTAAGGCCAAGAAGACTCGTGAAAAGTGTTGGTAGCTCGTGAAGAGCTTTGTGTACTCGTGAAGAGTGTGTGTGCTCGTGAATAGTTTGTGTACTCGGGAAGAGTGTGTTGTGGCTAACTTGGAGCCCTCAAGGCCAAGATATTTTTCTTTCTAATGGAACCTCGGTTGGAGGTTATCTAACCGGGAAGAGGAGACGTAGGCGATTCATCGCCGAACTTCTATACAAATCTTCTTGTTATTTACCGCTTTAATTTCATTACACATTTATTTATTGTTTAATTTTTATTTTATTTATTATCGATTGACTTAAGCCTTCCGCAACCGCAAACTCTTTTATTTTGTAAACTCATTTTAAAAAGCTAAAGTAGTCAAGGAATCTCATTCACCCCCCTCTTCGATTCCAACATAATGAATTTGATGCATTCTGCCAAAGAGAGGGCATCAAAAGACAATTCACATCGGCTTACACTCCTCAGCAAAATGGAGTGGCAGAGCGGATGAACAGAACCTTGTTGGACAGAACAAGAGCCATGCTGAAGACTGCTGGTCTAGCCAAGTCATTTTGGGCAGAAGCAGTCAAGACCGCCAGTTATATTATCAATCGATCTCCATCAGTGGCGATTGATCTGAAGACTCCAATGGAGGTGTGGACTGGAAAGCCGGTTGATTATTCTCGACTACATACATTTGGAAATCCGGTGTACGTTCTATACAACGAACAAGAAAGATCGAAGTTGGATTCTAAATCCAGAAAGTGCATCTTCTTGGGCTATGCTGATGGTGTTAAGGTGGTAGGGGTAACGCTTGTGGGATCCCACAGCCCACAAACTTATTATCGGCAGGGATGTTATCTTCGAGGAAGATAAAGTGAAGGAGACAAAGGCACACTGAATTCAGATACTACTACAATCAGGTGGAAAATAAGACAGAAGAAGGTCAAGTTTCTTCTGAAGTATTACCAGAGCACGATGAACAAGGACCAGATGAGTCAGAGGTCTCAAAGTTCGGCAGCCTACTCGCGAGAGGAGACCACGGGTTGGCTTTCAGATTATGTTATTGAGAGCAATATTTCATATTTCTTACTGATAGAGGATGGTGAGCCATCGAGTTTCCAGGAGGCTACCGAAGTTCGGATATATCCATGTGGATGCAAGCTATGCAGGAAGAATTGGAGGCCTTGGACCGGAATAAAACTGGGATCCTGTTACACTACCACGAGGACGGAAAGCCATCGGTGGGTCTATAAGATCAAAGTGATGGTAACAACCAAGTGGAAAGAGACGTGCAGATTGTTGGTGAAAGGATAGCTCAGAAGGAAGGTATCGACTTTAATGAGATAGTGGTTCGATATACTACAGCCAGGTAGGCTCGTGACCTACATGACGACAACTTTCCATGGAGTTGAGTTATTTTCGTGAGAGTTGATATTGCAAGATTGAAGAAATGGATATCTATAATGAAAATGGAAGCTTATGAGAGAGGAGAAGTATGTTGTGGTGAACAATACTAAGACAACAGGGCTTTGAGTGTTAACATATACAATCTGATATCTAATATCTGGCGGTAACAGACTAAGCAGATATGCAGTAGGATATACAATGAGCTCTGGTAATGTGTATGGATCATATTATGGCTTTGTAGTGGTGTCAACATTATGTTGAATGAATGGAGGAGAGGATCTATATGCTCCAACCAGAAGGTTTTGCTGAAATAGGCAAGAGAATGGTTTGCAGTTGAACAATCTATGTACGGTCTAAAACAGGCGCCGAGTGTTGGTGCAAGAGATTTGATTCCTATATCAGGAGCCTTGGGTACACCAGACTCATGCAGATCCTTGTGCATATTACAAGAGATCTGGGAAGATGATTATATCATTTTGTGTTGTACGTGGACGACATGTTGGCGCATGCCCCAACAATGATCGAGTCCAAGAATTGAAGGCACAGTTGGCTAGGGAATTTGATATGAAGGACTTGGGACGGCAACAAGATTCTAGGGATGCAAGTTCACCGAGACAGAATTAACAGAAGATATGGCTTTCCCAGAGAATTATTTGAAGAAAATCTTGCAAGCTTCAACATGCAAGATTGTAAGCAATTTCGACCCTCTTCCTATTAACTTCAAGTTATCCTCCGATATGTGTCCTGGCAGTGAAGCGGAGAGGATGGAAATGTCTCGAGTACCGTATGCATCAGCGTGAGAGAAGTTTAATGTTCGCTATGATCTGTACAAGATCAGACATTGCACAAGCAGTGGGAGCAGTCAATCGGTACATGGCGAATCCTGGACGAGAGCATTTGAGTATTGTTAGAGGATCCTTAGATACATTAAGGGTACCTCGGATTCTGCATTATGTTATGGAGGATCAGATTTTACACTCAGATGCTATGTAGATTCAGATTATGCAGGTGATCCGGATAAAAGAAAATCTACTACTGGTTATGTGTTTACACTTGCAGTGTAATACCCTTGTCCCACATTGGTGTGGATGAAAATTTAAAGTGGTTTATAAAGGCTTACAATGGACTATTATGGTAACTTGGGTTAACCATTTCGTATAGCGAGGACGGATACGAAAGTAGTTGCTATAGGAGCCCATTGTGCAGTCGCGCTTGCGCTGGCCTGGGCCCGGGGCGTGATAGAATGGTATCAGAGCGAAACATCATGTTTGGATTCGACGACCGGTGTCACGCGCTCCGATCTCGGGGCGTGACATTTTAGTGGTATCAGAGCCGGTCACGTAGAATATAGAATACCGGGAGATAAGTGCTATGCGGGCAAAGTGCTACGGGCGGGGGAGCCACCTCTTGAGCCTAAAGGGGCAAAGTGATATACGACGGGGGCCACCTCTTGAACCTGCGGGGAAAGTGCCACGTGAGTGGGAGCCACCTCTTGAACCTACGGGGCAAAGTGCTACATGACGGAGGGAGCCACCTCTTGAACCTGTAGGAGCCACCTCTAGATTCCCGGTGCCGGTGGATCGATGAGTTAGGTCGCGACGAGGACGTCGCGTTCTAAAAGGAGGGGTGATTGTAATACCCTTGTCCCACATTGGTTGTGGATGAAAATTTAAAGTGGTTTATAAGGCTTACATGGACTATTATAGTAACTTAGGTTAACCATTTTCGTATAGCGAGGACGGATACGAAGTAGTTGCTATAGGAGCCCATTGTGCAGTCGCGCTTGCGCGGGCCTGGGCCCGGAGCGTGACATGCAGAGCAGAGAGCAGTAAGCTGGGTTTCAAAACTGCAGACAGTTGTAGCTTTATCTACAAGGGAGGCAGAATATATGACAGTTACTCAAGCTTGCAAGAGACGATATGGACTCAAAGGCTATTGGAGATTAGCCATAAACAAGAGAAAATTCCTTTGTTTTGTGACGGTCAGAGTGCCTTGCACATTGCAAGGAATCCAGCCTTTCATTCTAGGACTAAACACATTGGCGTTCAATTTCACTTTGTCAGGGAAGTAGTAGAAGCCGGAAGTGTGGATATGCAGAAGATCCATACGAAGGAAAACCTAGCTGATATTCTAACAAAGCCGGTTAATACTGAAAAGTTGAGTGGTGCAGATTCTCAAGTGGCCTAAGAAACGTAAGCAGCAGGGCATGCCAAGATTGAAAGATGTATGGAGATGTGTTGATTCTCAATCAAATCTCCAGTGGGAGAAATGTCGGCAATCAACTTTATCAACTTTGACAAAGTTGAAATGTGTGCAATTATGGTGGTTTGTGGGAGTTTGGGAGATGGCAGTTGTGAGATGTGCATTTAATGCACATCTTCAACCTTATAATAAAGCTCATTTCCTTCATTCTAATGATCCCATTTCAGAGTGTTCTCTCATATATCTACATTTGAGTGTGTATTCTGTAATATTTATGAGGTTGTTTTTCTCATATATTGAGAGTGTTGTTCTCTTTGAAAGATAGAGAGGGGTTGTAACCCACAAAATATTATAGTGAAATCTTTTCATCTTGCCCGTGGTTTTTACCCTAATAATTTTAGGGGTTTTCCACGTAAACTTTGTTGTCCATTTTATTCTTCATTTTCAGTATTTCTATCTCATGTTGCCGCACCTGGGGCCAACATGTATGAAAGAGAGAGTCGTCTGGGTGCAAAGATTGAGTGAGCTGAACAAAACAATGTCAATTCATTATGGACTTCTTGTTGTAAAAAAATCTCTCTCAAAATGTATCTCAGTCAGAAAAAAAATAACAATGGCTTCAAAACAATTTTTATGTCGAGGCGAGATTTGTAATCTCCGTTCTTAAGACAATATTACCCCGCTATAGTGCTAACGGTTTGCTATGGCAATTTGTCTCCCAAGATACAACGACTATGACTTATGATAGGAGTACTCCAAATCACAAGTCCTCAAACCACAAAGGTTCAAAGCATTCAATTTGATAAAAACAAATGCTCTCAAATTTCACTAAAAATTTGATAATAATTTCGAAAATTGTTTTTAATCAAGTGGGTTTATGTTGTTTATATGGTAGACCAAAAACCAAGTCCAAAGGACGCCATTTGGAGGCACCATTTGGCAAAAAATCGCACCCCAAACATCAATGGACAAATCATTTCACAAATCTGAAACAGGGCTCGATCGATCGAGCGCCGATCGAGCTCTTGTAGCAAGCCAACATGAGTTCTGGTCGCTCGATCGATCGAGCAACTGTGCTCGATCGATCGAGCCTTTAAAATTTTTTAATTCATATCACGTTTCCAACAATCCCCCACATGAATAAAATTTCATGCATGTAAGCAATTGAGTGCTTTGACGAACTATTTTGGCATCTGGAGAGATAGCTTGCGGCATTGAATCTTCGTAGTACTATTCAATCGGATTTACAGACTTAATAGTGAACTTATAGTCTTGAACTATTTAGTCGTTGGTGTAAACCAAGACAATTGAACCCACACCATAACAATTCTAACCTCCGTATTGGTTTCTTACGGTTGTGTCCGTTTTGGCCATGGACCACGCTTGGTTTCATAAGTGCTTTCCATTTTTGAAGCGGCCCGCACTTCGCACTTACGTAGGTGATATCTTAGAAGAGTATCCCGCTATACTCCAACATATTCTAAATGTCTTAGGAATCATTAAAGGCATTTTGCCTATCCTCGTACCCTTTTGCAGGCTATACCCCTTATCATAGGAATGGGTCGGAGATTAATTCTCCCATCATTAAAGTATCACATCAGCTTCACCCATATCTTTCATTTCAAAATGTTTTATTAACATTTTCTTTGTCCCGTTGATGATTTCTAAGTTGCTTCCCACTATGAGCATATCATCAACGTACAAGCATATTATTACATATGTTTTAGGCGTGTTTTCATATATACACATTTGTCGCACTCATTTCATATAAATTTCCTCCTCAAGTTCCCCATTGAGGAATGTCGTTTTTACATCCATTTGATGTATCTCTAAATTGTTTAGAACGGCGATAGCAATGATCACTCTAATGGACGTAATTCTCGTGACTGGTGAATATGTATCAAAGTAATCAAGGCCTTCTTTTTGTCTATATCACTTTGCCACGAGTCTCGCCTTGTACTTATCAATTGAACCATCGGACTTATTTTTCTTTTAAAAATCCATTTGCATTCTACTGGTTTACTTCCAGTTGGAATGTCTACCAATTCCCACGTATGGTTTTGCATTGTGGATTCTATCTCGCCATTAATAGCCTCTTTCCACATAGGAGCATCAGGACTAGATAAGGCGTCACTAACCGATCTTGGTTCATCGTCCAACATATATGTCATGAAGTCGGGACCATAAGTCTTAGCCACTTTGGTTCTCTTGCTACGCCGTGGTTCTACTTCCTCAATAGAGTCACGGTTAGCGTCTTCATACACCCTTTTCTTAGGGCTCATTTCCTTGTTAGTTTTGTAAGGAAATACTTCATCAAAAAATACCACATTTCTTGATTCCATGATTGTATCTTCATGCACAGCACTTATTTCAGATTTATGTACTAAAATCGATATGCACTACTATTGTTAGCATAACAAATAAATACACAATCTATTGTTTTAGGCCCGATTTTCACTTGCTTTGGTTTGGTACTTCTACCTTAGCCAAGCACCCCACACTTTCAAGTATTTGTAGGAAGGTTTGTGACCTTTCCATAACTCATAAGGAGTTTCATCCTTACTTTTGTGTGGTATTTAGTTTAGAATGTAGTGGCTGACAGGATTGCTTCCCCCACAACTTCGGGTAGTAACGAAGTGCACTGGCGTTCAAACTTTCGTGTTTCAAGTTCTAAGCGTTATAGACTTACAAATCCAAATTAAAGTTTTTTATTTCTTGAAAATTTTGGATTTAACGTACTTGCTTACAAAAGTTGAAACTTGGATAATATTCTCAAACTCGGTTCACAATTTGCAATTTAAGCGCACTAACTTAAAAAATGAATTCAAGATTTTAAATCTTGCAAATTCAGGTTATAAGCGTACTAGCTTAGAAATTCAAAATGAACCAATTGAGATATTACAACGCCTATCAAAATTTGTGGCTTCGATTTATCACTTGTGTTTTAAGCGTACAAAGCTTAGAAACTCGAATTCAAGATTTATAGTATTGCAAATTCAAGCTAAGCGTCAAATTCTTAGACAACACAAGTATAATCTACTCACAATTTCCCAATCTCATTATTGAAGTGTTTAAACACCTCACTGGCCTTGTCGTTGCTTCATAGCAATAAAGTCACAACAATATCATGTGCAAATATTGTTAAAGTAACAAATTACTTTTCTCACATCTCTAGTTTGCACAATCTTTCTATCACAAAGATCATTGTGAGTAAACTCTAGAGATGTACGATTCTTCTAACAAATGAATGACGATTTTGTTAACTTGGTGCACATATAAGCAATAAATTTAACATTACAATTTGTGCTGCGAACTATATTTTAAATGATCCTAACAATCATGCCATAAACCATAAGATTTATTACAAGAAGTAATACATAAATTTTATTCCTTTCAACAAATATCGTCATACATTTATTTAGAATCACTCAATTCTAGGAGTTTACAACTTTCAAAGATACACAATCTAATTTAAGCGGTAAGCGCTAGATCATCCAAATCAATTGAGAGAAGATCTTCTTCAGTCGCATTGACTTGATACTTTGCTTTCCCACGAGTGTCTTTGTTACGACAATCATTTGCCATGTGATTGGGCTTTCCACACTTATAGCATTTTCCTTTGAACTTTTTCGCATTGCCACTGTTGGAGGCCGTACCGTCAAACTTACGCTTTGATCTGGTTCTTTGTTCAACTACGTTAGCCCGTGGTTCCATTTGAAACCTTCCCGCCTTTCTCTCGAAAACTTTTGTGTCCTCCTCGATTCGTAATCGAACCACAAGGTCTTCAAGACTCATATCCTTTCGTTTGTGTTTCAGATAGTTCTTGAAATCCTTCAACATAGGAGGCAATTTCTCAATCATAGCGGCGACTTGGAATGAATCACTTAGACCCATTCCCTCCCCATGAATGTCATGCAAGATCACTTGTAGATCTTGCACTTGCGCCATTATAGGCTTGGTATCAACCATCTTGAAATCCAGGAACTGTCCAACTATGAATTTCTTCATGCCGGCATCCTCGGATTTGTACTTCTTTTCCAGCGATGCCCAGAGTTCCTTTGTTGTTTTCACAAGACAATAAACGTTATACAATTTTGTCAACCCGTTTAGGATGTAATTCTTGCATAGGAAATCACTTTGATTCCATGCATCCAGTGCTGCCCTCTTTTGGGTGTCAGTCTCTCCTTCTTCAACCGTAGGAGGCTCCTCGGTTAAGAACCTTGCCAAATTTAGTGTGGTCAAGTAAAATAGCATCTTTTGTTGCCACCGCTTGAAGTCGTTCCCATTGAACTTTCAGGCCTTTCACCATGGTGAACATGAGTCGTTGTTGCACTCGAAGAAGAAGCCATTGAATTGCTCGAATATTGTCTTAAGATTGTTGTAAAAAAAATCTCTCTCAAAGTGTATCTCAGGAAAAAATAACAATGGCTTCAAAAAATTTTTATGTCGAGGCGAGATTTGTAATCTCCGTCCTTAAGACAATATTGTCCCGCTATGGTGCTAGCATCTGGTACGTGGCACCGCGCTTTGTGCGGTCCCCAGATAAACTAGTATATATATAGTATTTTAAAGATGACAATCTAGTTTGCCCTCATTATTTAGAAAATTAAATACATTTATTAAATCAAGGAAACCACATATAAAATTTTCTACACGTTTACATTGCTATACTCATCTATACATTAGTCCAAGGACTATGTGTCTCAATAAACTTCCTCTCGTTACAGCAATAAATCATGTCAAATTAAGGGCCCCAAGCTCGCCTCGAGTTGACGTAATTTCTTTTAGAACCCCTGGCATTGTGCTAAGAAACAAAAACTCACGGAATCATAACATGAATCCATTCAACTCAATTGACAGGCGATCTTGCACCAGTTGATACGATGCATAATATGATACACGATCTTTGGCAAACAAAAAATACAAAAATCTCCATGAAGTTCAATATTCCCCGCAATGTGAGACAGATCACATTACCTCTTTTTACGAAACCGAAACAAGAGAAAATATATGTAAAGAAAAAGGGTACAAAAGCGTTGTTTTCTTTCTTTACGATGTTTTGAGAAAAGAGCCTCGAGGAAATATTTTAAGAAGGTTAAATGGATGTTTGAATTATTTTGGGAAAATGAGGTTAGTAATTACATTTAAGCGCATATGTTTGTAACAAGACATAGTTAGTTACGAAACAAAGGACATCGGATGTTTACGCAGCATGCTCTTTCCTTGCTTGATATATAAAGATAGATATCAAACATATGGTAAAAGGAGGTTATTAGTGGTCAATATATATAGAATGCAGACTTCTGATATTGGCCCATATAGTTTTCAAGTGCATCATTCAGTTCTATAAAAACCTCCCCACAAACATTATCGACTCGCAAAACCAGTATCTCGACTCCATCTATAGCTACAAACTCGACCGAGTTGTTCTTTATAAGGACAAACTAGCACTGCACCAGTGCCCTTATTAAGATTATTCAAGCATACATAATTAAGACTAAAGAAGGCAATACAAAAAGAAAGAAGAAAAGAAAAACAAGCTCTTGCATGCAATCTCCTTGGCACCGAAGCTAGCAAAAGGCGCTACTAAGCAAACACAAAAAACCTAGCAGTAAATGCAGCTTTATCAACGAGGACGCACTTAGTATGTGTAGCCCTTGACAAACATTCCCTTCTTAGCTTCCTCACTCTCGCCCTTGGCTGAGTATTTCCCGAGCTGGGCCAAAGAGTTTGCTTTTGCGCGCACCAGAAGTGATTTCTGTGCAGCCTCTATATTCTCTGGGCGTCCTTGCCATGTCTTGAGGACACTGTTCTGTAATGCTCGAGCGTAGGAGAAGGAAACGTGCCATGGGTTGGACTTGGTTCATTGCGTTGAGGTTCAATGTCGCTTCTACTTCAGATTGTCCTCCTGACAGGAACTAAAAGATGAAAAATACTTAGAATGGTGTGTCAGTCCAATACAAGTATAAATATAAATGTTGGCTTTGCCAGATAAAACCAGAAAAATATGGCCAACGATACAACATATTTCTGATTTAAGTATTCGCTTCAAGCTGTAACAATTATTCTTGAATTTGTTTTGTGGTATGAAAACAACCATTATAAGCCTCATAAACTCATTATAAAGATTTAGTAGTTAAATTTCACTTAGTTAATAGATTTGCTAATGTTAGTAAACAATTTTGGCATCAAGGCATATAAAGAATCATAATCACCAGTGTTCACAATTCGATTAACCAACATAAACAAACCATAAATGAACTCTTGATTTCAGTATGAACTGCACGCTAACCCAAAAAAATTTATTTGGTTACCAAAGATATAACCATCCGTCACCAGCACCCTTTGTAGAGCAAGGACCAGAAAACCATTTGAACAAAAAAGTTAAAAAAGAAGTCTGCATAAAAACAAGAAGAAACAGCAGGGAAGTAGTTATGATCACAAAAATGCAAGAGTTTAGTACCATGATTCCAGGAACAGCAGGAGGCACTCTTCTTTGAGCATGGTGAGCGTGTATTGGGCAATGGTTTCTGCAGAAGAAGCCTTCTCTTTGTTCAGCACCGGGAGTTACCATGCTAGGTTTAAGTAAAATCCCTTCAAATACAACATTATTCTCAGCCAAGTAGTAGAAAACCTTAGCCCAGACCTTCTCTGCCACTTCAAGAGTCCTCTCAATTGGGTGGTCGCCGTCAAGAAGAATCTCAGGTTCAACAATCGGCACAAGACCATTATCCTGCATACAAATTGGACAAAATATTCTCTTTGCTACCATTTTTGGAAACACACAAATAAGTCTAGCTTTCTTAGCTTCGAGGTTGAGCATATCATAAAAGATGGAATTGGAAAAAATAGATGCAATGGCATTTGAAAAGGTACCTGAGAAATGGCAGCATAGCGAGCAAGACCCCAAGCTGCTTCTTTAACAGCCAAAGCAGAGGGACCGCATGGGATGCTCACAACAGTTCTCCTAATTATTTTTGGATGCAAAGAAAAAAGGGTCTGGTAAATACACCAAGATTGTGTTTCGTGGTTCAAAATTGACTTTAGGACATATACTGTCAAGGATATTACATAGATATTACATAAATATTATATAGATAGATATAATAATATTGATATGATATTATTTGATTTATAATATAGATGGTAATTAACAGATTTGGCAGAATCTTAGGGATTCTTAAGTTGATTCTTAGACATATAATATTATACTATATAATGGAATAAGTGCTCTATTGAAAGAGTATTGAGTTTGGTATTGAAATTCAGTTTTATTGACATGGTATCAGAGCCAGCTTAAAACAAAAAGGGAGCTAGGGTTCTACAGGCTGCGCTTGGGCTTATGACCCAGGCTTAATCGCCTTCTTTCCAGCGGCAACGCTGGGGGCAGGCGTTGGTCGCTGTTTCTTTGTTGTTGTTTTTCCCCTTCGCGTACTGTTTGTACGACAATCTGTTTCTTTTCGTCGGATTTTCCATGGCCGAATCTCGCACGATGTCTGGGTTTGCGATTATTGTAGATTGCGTTACTATTCATCGCACGTGTCATCGTTACTGTTCAGCGTTTTTACTGTCATCGTTTAATGTGCATCGTGTTACTATTCATCGTGTTACTGTTCAACGCATTTTCCCCCTCCGCAATCTTTTCTTTGATTTGGTGTGAGTGATCATGACTTTCATGGGATACTCCTTCATGAAATCACCAAAGCGTTGTGTGGATTCCTGGAATTTGGTCACAATCCCTCTTTGTTCTAAGAGTGTTGATTTTTTTCCGGAATATTTTATGTGGGTGCTCGCAAATCAATTGGATTTGCTCTTGGTCGATCGTTCGATGCTTTGGGCAAAACGTTTCTTGGGAGGCACGTTCTGTGATGCTTTTGGTGCGGAGCGGTGTTGTGGGTCTTCGGTTTTCTGCATATGTTCTTCGTTCCACTGATTTTGGAATTTTGGTTATTCCTAGTGGTTTTGTTCGTCTCGATCCAAGATTACATCCGTAATTTTTTTGGGTCACCGACTGGTTGGTGGTTAGGGCTTTTTTGGAATTTTTTTAGCATCGATCGTGTAGTCTTTACCTCAGCAACTTTAATATTG
>CAJQUN010002708.1:0-23463 GCA_907163345.1 Haberlea rhodopensis | reverse complement strand
TTGCTTCAATCTTTGATCGTTGTTACCAGAAAACCGGATGCTACGTTTTTTGTTTTCATTTGTTTCTTTATTTTGCCTGGTATCTGCTTATTTATCTTTGCTTGATTTTATGGATGAGTTTTGCAATTTTTTGTGATTTCTCTAATTTGGGATTCTTTGTTTTGTTCTCAGATGATAATGGCCGGGAGTACTCTCGGGTTTAGTGACATAGTGGCACAGAAGTTTTCTGGCTTTCACAAACCCCAACTCAAACGCCTTCTTCCTAAAGTGGTTTTTTCTGATACAAGGTTGGATTTTGACGTGGTATATGGTGGATGGATACTAAATTACGTTTTGTATGTTGTGTTAATGCCTTTAGAGGATTTTTAATTTCTTTGAATTTGGAATGAAGACTCAATGGTTGCTTTTATTGTGGTAAATTTGATTGAGTGATTCAAATCATATGAACTAATTCTGGAATCTGGATATTATTATCTATCGTATGACTTAAAATGATATGGCTATGTTTGGTACGCTGTATTAGGCTGGATTGTGATGGGAAAAAGCAGCAATCAGGTGTTTGTTTCGAATGTTATTTGACGTGTGTTTCCCGAAGCCCCGGTACAATACCCTGTAGAAGCTAAGAAATAGATCCTTGCTCACCTCTAGGATTGTGGAGCTCGATTCAAACAGTGTTCATGATAATAGAGCAAATTTACTAAGCTACCCATTTTTATACTTCAATCTAGCTCCGTTCTTGAAAGAAAGCTACCATCGTCTGAAACATAAGGAAAATGCTATCATGATCGATTGCTTCAATCTTGATCGTTGTTACCAGAAAACCGGATGCTACGTTTTTTGTTTTCATTTGTTTCTTTATTTTGCCTGGTTCTCTGCTTAACTTTGCCTTGATTTTTATGGATGAGTTTTGCGATTTTTTGTGATTTCTCTAATTTGGGATTCTTTGTTTTGTTCTCAGATGATAATGGCCGGAGTACTCTCGGGTTTAGTGACATAGTGGCACATAAGTTTTCTGGCTTTCACAAACCCCAACTCAAACGCCTTCTTCCTAAAGTGGTATTATTTCTGATACAAGGTTGGATTTTGACGTGGTATATGGTGGATGATTACTAAATTACGTTGTGTTAATGCCTTTTAGAGGAATTTTTAATTTCTTTGAATTTGGAATGAAAGACTCAATTGGGTGCTTGTAATTCATTGTTATTGTGGTAAATTTGATTGAGTGATTCAAATCATTATGAACTGCTGGCTTCTCTGATGTTGCATCATGCGTGAGTGAGTCCATTCTTACTTGTTGTTGGACTCGTGAATGATTTATTGGTTGTTATGTTGAAGAATGTAATATGTGTTCTCTTTAGGGGTTATGGTGTAAGTAGAGCTCTACTTAAAGTTTTCCTATTGAATTCGAAAGGTGTATATTCTTCATTAGCCAGTGATCTGTTGTGTTTGACTCCTAAATTTATGGTAATATTGTGTGCCTATTTGATGTTGGTGAAAGCTGATTGGCCATAGATTCCAACTTGATTGGCTGTTTCCAAAACATGATCTTGATGGTTTCATACCCATTTATTTATATTCCAATTATCATCAAACTTCGTTAAAATTATTATTCCGACATAGTGCATAAAAATTGCATGGGAGCCTCCAATGATGATGTTCCCCATCTCTTAGCTTGAACGACTGACTGTATATAAGCTGTAGCTATTAATCTTATAAACAACTATATAGGACAACAAGAAAATTGATTATATCATGTATAAAGTTTTTTCATAAGCTTCTATGGCCTCTTTTGGATCCTGCCATATCTATATAACATAGAGCATAGCTTTGGAGCGTGAACATATGGTAAAATGCAAACAAGAAAAACCATTACAGGTGATGCTGGAACAACTGACATCTTCTCCTTGGAATAACATGCTCTTCATGTTTTACTATGGATTAGTTGTCGAAGGTGAGTCTATCTCTCATGTTGGTTTCGTTTTATGAGTTATAGGAAACTAGTTTTGGAAGAAATGGACAATAGAGTAAGAAGTTGGTGTTTTGTTTGGGAATAAGGATTTTTTATCGTAGCCATTGGATCGTGTAAAAAATGTGTTTGGGCTAGAATATAATGTAATGTTATTGCTTTTGTAGTTTTTTTTTTTTTTAATTTTTATTGCTTTTGGTTAGTTCTTTATCGTTGTCTCGGATAATATCTTAGTTATGTATGAACGATTTGTATATGGATTGGAGTACCCATTGTATTCATATAATAATATTTTTTTCTAATTTCTTTGAAAACGTATTTGTCTTATTTTTAATTAATTAAATATTTTATTTGTCTTATTTTGTGCTTCATGTTATAACAATCCTGTTACTTATTAAAAATTATATAAAATAATAGAAATAAGTGAAAATATATTCAAGGGTTTTGTCATTTTATGAACAAAATAATCTATACCACATATTATCAAGTAAACCAATCACACTAATTATCATATGAACCAAACATAATATAACATATCCATGTTTTATCTTATCAATTCATAATCAAACCATTATCCACTCTTTAATCTATCCATCAGTTATCATATCACAGCAACCAAACGTAGCATTTAATATATATATATATATATATATATATATATAATATATTATATATATATATATAATATATTACTTTATCCGAAATAGTAACTAACGTAAGCATGACCAAGATTCAAAATCGTCATATTCTCCAAAATTGTATCTAATAGAGTTCCATGCCTTCCCACTTCCCGAAAGGATAAGAACTCATGTTTATTTAGACAGATTATTACAATTTATTAAGCAATAATTGTAATTATGATTAAAGTTCGACCTTCATTTTTTTAAAAAAATTAAAAAACTATTGTTAGAAACTGAAAAAAAAAGTATAAAAGCGTTTAAATTTGTTTTTCTCGATATATTAATCATAAAAGAACATAAAATAAATATAATATCTAACATAAAATAAATATAATATCGAATAATCAAAATATATTTGTTGATTATATATATATAAATTATAACACACAATTAGTTGAACAAGATATTTGTTTTAAATTTAAAAAAAAAAAATTTTTAAAAACAATATCGGATGTTATGAATTGTAAGTTCCGCCCTATCGAACCGGTCAATGGTAATATATGAACGACATTCAACAATTCATCCATGAGTTAGGTTCTCGCCAGTAAGAGTAACGATATTTTTAAAGGGCAAATTTTGGTTCGGTCCAAAGAAAAAAACATTTTTTGGCCCAATCAGCTAAAAAAATGTCTTCGCATAAGTCCATTTCAAAGATGACCAAAATAGGATATATACATGGATATACTGCTGCATTTGACAACAATACATACACCGCTGCTTTGAGAAATACATGCACCACTGAACTTGAGAAAAATACATGCACCGTTTGAGTCTAGTGATGCAAGTGTGATACATGCATCGTTAGACTCAAGCGATGCATGTGGGTTATTTGACACTGTTCTAAGGGTATTGAAATCCGATTTGGGATATTTTACTAAGAATATTCCAAATCCAATGTTGATCTAATCTAGGGCATTATCTCTGGGTAATATCAAATTTTCGATTATTATATTGGTTCGCATATACGAGTAACACTAAATTTACTTTCAAATTAAGCAGACCTATCAAACCATGCATATTAACAAATTACGACAATTTTGAAGTTCACGAAAATTTTGTTTAACCGAATCCAACTCATCAAGTCTTGCTAAAATAATGATGTAAAAGACAGCCGTTCCCCAAGGTACGAAGCTTTACATTAATTAACCATGACCACCATCCTTCTGTGTAATAATAATTATAGAAATTTTATATAAATTAAGTGATTATAAAGTATGCTTAAATATAAAATTACATTTCTGAGTTTCACTGGCAACTATATAATGTAAGACTGTCTATCTGAATCAGCTAGCAGCATATAATTTACATCGGTGGACGACGTTTTCTCGTACCTGCACATCTTAGATGGCCAGCATATGGGATTATGTAACTTACGACCAAGAGTCACGCACCATCCTCTAGATCAATCGATGCTTTGGTCCCTCGAAATAAAATTGGAGGTTGGATGGCACCGAATACAGGCTCCACCGTTCGAGTATTCAGACTCAGATGGGTGCTGTGCGTTTTATTATTTAACCGTGTGATGATGATGTGATCAAATGAACAAATCCGGGAATGACCACATTATAAACCTTGCAAAGATGTCGGTCTCCAGGAACTCAATATGTGCAGCTCGTCCAATTATGGTATTCAAGTTACGTCCTTGGAGAGATATGTCGAAGTTGACATCACATCGCATGAAGACACGATGCTCGGAGGATGGGGCTCGTATCTGGTCCAAGCAATCGTTCAGCATTTCCAGGAAGATTTTGCCCTTTTTGGAGTAGTCTCCTGAAGACGCGGGGCACATTTCAATTCTAGCTGAATGGTATGGAACATAGCCATCCTACAAACATGAAAAGGAACCGAATTGTCTTTATTTGTACCGTATGAAAGAGGTGGTTTCGGGAACACAAAAATGTCTGAAAAAACAGTTTTCTCGGATGCTTTTTTCTTCAATACATCACAAGCGTCTAATAACTAACTTGCGTAAGTAGAACGTGAACTAACCTGCGGTGAAGATAACAGAATAATGTTTTTGAAGTTTTCCAAGGTCTTTTGCTGCGAAAAAAGAAGAAAAAATAAGTATGACCCCTTTGCCCAAACTTAAATTATAGGACAATATATGGCTGATAAACAAATGGCAACTAACAGATACATAAGGGGAAAGGTAAGAGCTCAACAGTACCTTGCAGAGTTTGTACAAGAAAGTATTTTGGAGATCGGGATCGTCTGTAAACGTCAGTTGATGAATGCACTGTGTGCCCTTGAGCTTCTTCAAGAGCCACAACCATTAATAAAGATTGAGCCATAAAGAGTTTGAGCTATAAAGATAACCAAGATGTGGGCCAGAGACGGAAAGATACGTGTGCAGGTATCTCAAATAAGGTTCCATAATGCTATCTGCATGAGTAAATACGGCAATTAGCAATGCGTATAATTACCAAGGTGCCGGTCTTTTTGAGCTTGAGTGTAAACCTGATAGCGCAGTTCTCAATATGATGTTTCCAATGGAATGCCCAACAAAAACTGAGCTTGATAGTTCTCAAGACTCCAGATCTAGACACCTTATCCATCTTCTTTTTATAAAGATACGACTTCTTGCGCAAGCCTTTGTCCCATTTCTCTAAAATCTCCAGATGTTCTCTCTTCATTAACCTCTGACATAAGAAACTCAATCTTTGGATCTATTAAAAGCCATTGATTTCTGACAAGCCGTAAGTCCAGATGATGTCCCTGCAAAGAGTAAGAATATTTTTAACCAATTAATATATATATGCATCTCGAATGACTTACAGAACTGTAATGCAAGATGTAACAAGAAAGTATTTTCCCATCTTAAAAAGTCAAGGCATGAACATTACGACAATTCAATCAACATTTATAGAAGTTGACTTTATGATATGGAAATCTTTTATGGTGTAACCTTCATGGTCATTACCCAATGTATCAATGTCTACCAAATTCCAGGACACCTACAATATAATCAATATGTGCATCTGAGTGGTAAACTAGCCAACACCATTATAGAACTCTAGAAACTAGAACATAAAATCTCCAATCCCAAGGAACATATGTTCGTCACAAGAAAACCAAATTTCTAATTAATTTATTATTGCAATGCATCATAGGAAATTTCATATCAAGTACACGCTGAAATACATAAATAGCAAATTGAATTCAAGATCAATCCATCAATCAAGTATTTATCCCACTAACTGGGGTCGGTTATATGAATCCTCCCGATATATAATTATAAAAATATTAACATTATTTTGCAGATAAGTATACAGATAAATATGACACAAAGATATGTATGGAAAGACAGAAATTTAATGTCAAGCAACCAGATTCCTAATTTAAATGCCATTCTTGGGCAAATAAACAGGGTCTAAGAGATTAAGGGACTCGAGGAACGAAGTAATAATCATTCTCGGCTTTTGAAGATGAATTATCTCCCGTAGTTTGGTCTTTTTAGGTGTTGATTCTAGGGAGGATATAAACATATATCTTATAGGCAACATAGAACATGCCTGGAAGCCATGGACAAATATTACAATCTTCAGAGTCCGACCATTTTGGCGCGTGCTGGTAGCACCGGATAACTTGTTTGTCTGGTCAGGCCCAAACCCACCAATCAAGCTATTTGTATCTTTCTGTTCCAGTTGGCTGAAGTAAGAATTTCCACTTGTTGAACGTACAGGTGCATTAACAACTCGTTCAACTATGACAATGGGGATGCGTGATGGATCTCCAAATATATGCATGTCTTGAATAGATCGATTGTTGATCTGCAGAGAGCAGTACCAGCTCAAGTTTAGGAAAATTGAAGGGGAAACTATGTGGCACTGTCTTAGAGAACTCACCCTCATTTGTGCAATACTCCGCCTATGAAGCTCCGCTCTCATAGCTGCAGCCTGTGTAGGCTGTACATAAAACTGGTTTATATAGCTAGTAATAAAAGATGAACTGAAATCGACAAAAGGTGTTGGGGCAATTACATCGCTAGTTAACTTCCGTAAAACTGGCGCTTTACCACGTAATCCATGGTAAGATGATTCATCCACCACACTGCTTATATACTGGTGAGGCATCTCAACGTTTGTGTAAACCATCCAGATTGACCATTCAGCTTTCCGATCAATGGCCCACTGGTTGCGAAAAAATTCAAGAATCTTCTTTATGTTAGCCCTGAAAAGTAAATGTGTATCAGTATTACCCTAAAAAAATCACATGGTGAATCAGATGGATAAAAAATTCAAGAACATTCTTCAGAATAGATCTTACGACATCCGTCAATAAGCACACTCTGATTAAGGGTGAGAGGGAGGAGAGCAATGATAAGGAAAAAATAGAAGACAAAAATACAACTAGAAGATAGCATAGAAACAAGAAGAATCACAAAGATGTATCCTTTAGAAAATATCACAGAGGATAAAAACAAACCTGTGAAAGTTCAAAAATATACTCCATAAGTAGAACAATTGATTGCTAATGGAATCAAATAATCTAAGTAGTTTATCCTCAGATAACGAATGGAGAAAAACATCAGTTTGAATACCAACTTCACCATTTGATTTCTGTTCAAGGAATGAAAGCACCGGTCATGAAAAGGTTGCAGAAGGAAATAGAATAATAAAAAAATTTAATAGGTGCCAAAACGAAAACTAAAATAGACAAATTAACAAAGGACCTCAGATACTTCAGCACCGGCCATTGCCAAATCTGATCTTGGAGTGAAACCAAACAACTCATTAGAAGTAATATGTTTAATATCAATTGGTTGATCGATCGCCTTGCTGAGCTTCTGAAACTCCTCCGTTAGTATGTCACGGGCACTAAATAATGCTTTAGCAAGCATAACCTGTTCAAAAAAGAAAACATCAGCAACTCACCAACACCAAAAAATGCAAGGTAGTGGAAATTGAGGATGCTTCTGGAGGCAACCCAAACTGCTACAAAAAAACTTTGTATCTAGATGTGAAATAAACCTACAACACAATTAGATAATGAAGATTGCTAATCTCGTCTAGATCACTAGTTGTAATCATAATCATACATGCATAGAATTGATTACCAACATATAAATGAAGCCATGATCTCAGTCTGATAATTGTATGTACAGTGCTAAAAAACACACCAGATTTAGGCTCGCAATACACAAGACAAAATCATACATTGATATCAACATATGTAATTATTTCAGATGAGTGGGAAATTGAGGAAAATGAAGAAAGGAGCTTGATGTGAAAAGGGAAAAATGAAAGAACAAAAAACTCGAATAATAATTTATCCAATATGTGATTGATTGCCATGTAGAGTTTCCAACAAAACAGATAGTCCAGAGGATACATACTTGCTTTGACTTATTATTCTCTCCAATAGTATCTTCTTCATTAGCTCGAGAGTCTCTGAAAGACACAAAACAACTTCAATGAATATATTAAGAAAACAAAAATAATAACAATAAATAATAATGGTAAACAGTTGATACAACAATAATAACTTGTATCACAATCAATATTGATACCATCATAAGAAAAATAACCCGAGTTTACAAGATCTTAGTGTGATCAAATAGGATTTCCTACATATTTATCTCCAACGTGTTTTCTCAGCTATATAAAGGTATGATGATTGTATTATGAACTGAGAGGTATTAATAAGAGTTATAATACTTGGAGCACCTTTCTCGTGGATGTAAGCATCCTTGACAGAGTTAGGCAAATCTTGTGTATATGTATTTCTCCTTCACTATCTTTCTAATATTCAAAATTTAATATCAAAAAATGGAAAATTTTAACAAACCTGGGTACCTTCAGAGAGGAAGTATAAACCCCACTTTTCAGCAGGCAGCCATGCACACTTACATCAACTAATGCTGCATGAAAAGCATCAAAATGAACTGGGCAATAGGCATGCAACCCCAAAAGTGCTTTAGGAGGGAGTCGAAACTCATGGATGGCAGCAGGACATGAATCCAAGCAAGCTTGAATATTGTACCTATAAAATAAAATTACTACAATCAAAAATGGAATTCGCTAAACTTTCGAGTCATTCACCCACTAAAGAAAGTGAAAAACAATAAATACAGTACATTACGAATAACATTATCATATGAACAACTCCAGAAACAAGATTTGTATCTGTTTACCTGTTCTCCAGTACCGGAGAGTACAAAAGTTCGAACTTCAGAATAACAGCAGATGAGGATGGACCCTGACAATGCAAATATCCATTAAGTTGGCAGGATAGATAGACATAATCACTAAAGCTTGAATTTCTGTTTGTGTTCTAACAAAATTATAAGCAGCCATCACTACTTTCCCAAGTCACTTTTAAAAAACTATATCAGAAAGACCTTCACCAATGTACATGTTCTATTTGATACCCAAGTTATTTGTACCTGCAAGGCGTGTATCTGCTACCTGCATCTGTTATTAAATGCACTAATTCTTATTTAATTTTCAGCATCCACTCAAAGGATCAATCCTTGCTAGTTTGATTCAGAAACAGGCATATTCTCTACATAAATAAATGTGCTGCATGCAAATACTAGCGGAAAGGGTAAAAATTACCTCAAGATTACTAAGTGATAAGTTAAAAGAAACCATCATTGACAATAGAATATCCTGCCTTGCATATCTGATTCGAAAAGGCTGGGTTGAAAAGCTGTGGTCTGTGTCATCAATTCTCCAGACTCCATACACATCATCAGAACCCAAATCAGGAGCTGTTCATAAAATTGAAAATTCGTAAGTCTCTCCAGATCTTAGACAGATTTAAAGAGCAGGTGATCCGTATAACTCTGGGCTGAAGAAGCTTCTGAGAAGAAACAAGCAAATAAAGCAAGAAATGTGGGATGTATTTAACTTCCACAAGGTGTGAAGGTTAATTCCGGAAACAATATATTGACAGCACCCAGAATGAAAACTATGGAGCCAGGGATTTGCCTGTTCTCTCAGCATCAAGTAATAGGGTTGCAATAGGAAACAACAAGCATCAAAGTAGGTTTGTACTGTTGGGGAATAATGTCTTGCTTTTTTTTCTTTTATCCAATTTCATAATTTCGAATGACTAATGATTAGCAGAATAACAAATAGCAGAGTGATGGTACAACTCAACACATAGGATATTGACAATTGAATAAGTACAAGGATAATTACCTTCATATTGAACAACTCTTGCTGGAGTTCCCAGAGAACCAAAATCACTATCCTCCCATCTCATTGTAATTCGAATTTGATACCATCTAATGAACAAATAAATATGAGGGGAACTCATATTTTCAACCAACACAGCAAGCATACTCAATCTAATGGTAACAAAACTAATATTGCACTTACCCTTGCTGAAATAAATCAAGGTTGTGAAACCGATGGATATAAACAGCAACCTCATAAACAGCCTCCAGCATTGGTAGTTTAAATTTTTCACAGTTAAGTTTGAGATTGTTCGGCTTCACCGATTGTTGCTTTTGTCGCTCGGGCAAGGGTACGAGGGGGAAAGGCTTCACATCAGCACTGTTCAATCTCTTAGGATTCAACGATGCTGATTTATTAAAACCAGTAACTAACCATTTGAGACGTTGACGTAACAATGACATTTATGTTGAATTCTCACACTTGAAATTTGCATCCCTCCAATTCCTAGGACCAAAACACTAGTCTTTAATCAGACCAAGTAAAGCTTTTAAGGAAGAGAGATTGCAAAATTTCAACAGCATGGAAGTTTTGGGATTGATTTGAGGTATTGGTGAAGAATACTTGGGGATTGATTTGAGAAATTGGTGCTGATTATTTTCTGGTAGAAATAGATCCCGTGCCAAAACCAACCCTTGCACCAAAGAAGTTCTACAACATGAAACATCATTAATCATAAATGTATACGAAAGGCAATTCATATTTAAGTTGATGTTTGCAAGGAACCAACGACACTGTTCAGGCACCCATTCTTTTAATCATCAGGAAACAGGAATCACAGAAATTGACAAGAATGAACAATACAAAACCAGTAAGTCTAGATTTTAGAGCGGAAATTATGGTGCTAGTGAACTAGTGTATACTACTTCTTTAGTTATACCACTTCTTTTGTCACAGATTTGATTTTTTTTTCCTCCAAACATTTGTACCGGGTACGGAACATTATAAAATATGAAATTCAATATGCTTGCAAGCAGACTTCAAAACTTAAGTGGGGATTTAAACATATGGATATATGTATTATAGACTTCAAGGTTAAAATTTTCAGAACAGAAAAGAACCGAATAGCAGTTCCAACAAAAGCAACGCTAAATTACAAACAATAAGAAGAATATTGTACATGCTGCCACATTACAAGAATTCCAAGTTGCTCTTCTCAAGGGACGTTCTAAGCATCAAATCATTGATAACGTCTCCATCAACAAAAATAATGAGGATGAAAATATTGTTGCTTTTAGGGTGGAAAAAATCATCATCGTCTCTAAGATGGCAGAACTTAAAAAGTTCAAAACTTAAATCAATTTTTTAATCCCATCTAAATCCTTGTTGATTAATGGTCGATAACTAAGCTTCAAACCACTCATCATATTGTTTCCAAGCAGTGCCCTGGGAATATTGTGAAGATCGCAACTTCGTATACTGTCCCCAAGAAAAAGAAAAAAAAATAGTTTGTACTCTTATTTCTACAATGAAAACTCTTTCTTTGAGCATGTGAATTCATCAACAAATGAGTTATTGAAACTAAGCCACTCCCTCCAGCAGAATCTTTGTTAATGTGAGTTTCAAATAGCAATGTACATCTTCATTTGATAAATTAACAGTTCGATAACAATCTTAAGAAACACCTATTGTTCTTTAATACAATTATTCATGATTATAAATTTTACTTCTCCTACAAACAAATATAAACAGCGACTCCTTCAAGATTATGCATTGAAGGACTTTAAAAAAACTCAAGTTTCACCAAAGATAAACAGTCAATAAACCTAAAAACACATTAAAACAACACTCCCGCTTTGATCATACTGAATAAGCCCAATATCAATTTTATCTCATCAAAAAAAAGTTGTAAGGTACACAAATTCAAATAAACCACAAAAAGTCTTACAATTTGGAATAAACAACTAACCCATGAGCGACAAAAACTCAAGGAAGAAGAAGAGACATAAACAAAACCCTATCACAAGAAATACAAGATATTCACATGTCCATTGTATTCGCATCCATTGATGTAATATTGGGGTTTTGGAAATAAGATAATAAACCTGGGAATTGGGGTTTCAGTTCACCCAAAAATAGAGGTAACTGGCGGTGTCAGTCGACTCGACGGCGCCAATAAGCGTGATCGTTGATCTCGTCGAAACAGCGGCGCGTGGGAAGGAAACGGCAATTAGCGGCGGAATAGAGCAAAAGGGCAGGGACGGTAGGTACACAGAGAATTTAACTTATATTATATTATATATATATATAGATATGTTTTAAAAAACTGAATCCTTCAAAAAATATATGAAAAAAGCAAATAAAAATAATATTTGGGCCTGCTTTAACCGTAGCATTAAATAACTTGTTTATAGCCTAATAATTTTTGCCCTATTCCATTTAGGTAGAACCTTACATAAGTTTCATAAAGAGAGAAAAAAAATTTAAATATTTTGGGCATTTATTTTTATTTGATAAAAATTTTGAAATATCACCTCCTCAAATTTTAATACTATCCTACATTTTTTTTCTATTTTATGTGACTTATTCAAATTTCATGCAATATTCTACGCATTACTATATGCTTTCTACAAATAAGAATGTCATAAATTTTATAATTAAAAAAAAAAAGTCAATATCATACGAGTATAATAGGAAAATGCTTATATAGACCTGATGTAGGCAATATATATAGATCAACTCAATATGATTGACCCAAAATTATTGGTATGTTAGTTTATTATTATTTTATTTAAAATGTGGTGTTTGAATATTGAGTTGGTATGTAAGTGTCGCTCAAACCGGGTACATACAAGTATTTTCGAGTAATGTATATCTAATCATGCATGTTGAAAACCATCATTCACATATTTAAATATCACTCAAAAGGAGATAACGTAGCAGATGGCTTATACTCATCTGACATTGGTCACAATTACAACCCGGAAGTCTCGTGTTCGAGTCTCCGGTCCCGGTTAGTTGTAATAGTTGCTTAAAAAAAAGGAAAACATATACATCTATACATATAAAGAATGAAAAGACAATCTCAATGAATGAGAGAACAAGAAAAAGAATCCAAGAGCATCCAAACTTCTCGAGGATGTTCCAGATGCCGTTACATATTCTGTTTCGCACACTGTAAAATATTATGCTATGCAACCTATACTAGTTGTGATGGGAGAATGGTCCATAGATATTGTTAACAATCAAGCTCAGTGGGTATCAGCCAATGGATTCTTAATAAGCCCTCGAGTTCGACCACCTTGGACCTGATACACTCGATTTTCGAACGTAAGCCATGTATCATCTCCATTCATATCAACTCTACGTGCTGCAGCCATTGATGGGGTTCCACGAGATGTGGGCAATCGGGAGGTGGAAGGACGACCTTCTGTTCTTTTCCACAGCTTCGAGTCAAGAAAGAAATTTGTACCTGGTAACATGCAACACGTAGCTCCAACAGCGTTATTTCGTGACATCCTTTCAGTTGAAACAGCTAAATCAAGTGAAATTTCATCCAAAGACACTTCCAAACCACGACAAGCGCCTCCAGAGATTGCATACCGTTCTGTGAGTTCCCCATAAATCTCTAAATTTGGCAGGAACAGAAAACTATAAGAATAATGTTATAAGAGCACTCAGTGTGAGAAATTTCGATACCTCGATTTCGAATAATATAAAATTTTTAATATCAAACCATGTTCCACACAATTACAAGACATTTGGAGAGAAACATGTTTATTTGAAGCCAATAACATGCAAAAGGAAGCCAATAAGTACCTGGAGAAGGTCTAACAAATGGGACTGCTGATTTTCAATCTGAACAAGTTGCTTTCGGATCTGAGTCAGGTCCTCGCATTGTCTCTGGTTTTGACAGGCATCTCCTGCCTCATCGAATAAGGCCCTTTAGTCTCGGGCTTCTCAAACATTTTTCCATCCTCTTTATCCAACATAATATCTTCTGAAACTGATGAGCCGGAAGAACCAGCAGTTGGAATTGGAACAGCAACTTCAACATTCCATTGTGAGGTTGGTTTCTTGTGATCCGGCTCCCTAAACATGGCTGGCTGACTTTTAATTTTAGTACTACCAAAAGAAGTTCTTTTTCGGGCTGTGGAGACAGGAGAGTTATTGGATGAAGGTGTTCTACAAGGTGCGTTTTCAACAGGGATTCTTCTCCGAATATGAGGCGTCGTAGAACCCATTGAAGTTTTGGATACAGGAGGGCACCGTCCATTGCTAGCCTTTTCTGTATACAAAACCAATAAAATAAGAACTGAAGTTCTACAAAATTACACGAATAGCTAAAACGATCTTAACTACCAATTTACCATCCAATACTTAAAATTGACAAAAGTATTAATTGTGGGCCAAAAGGCATTAAAAGATGCTGGACAAATGAAAATATCAATATTATAATCCAAATGAAGACATGCAATCAAATGAATCAGCAAGGACAGAATAAAGGGGAAACGGGACCATTCCAAACAAATTTACATTGTCGAACAAATTTAAGAAAGAACAATTTTCATTACACCAGTGATCACTTGCATGTCAGACATTGAAGGATTCAACGACTGACAGTAAAATAAATGGCAGGCTCAACAAGATTATAATAATTGAATCTTTCATCAATTTCAATTCATTTCTTCAAGAAAACACAGTTTAAAAACGTTTAGATCGTGAATCTGAAAGCTTAAATCTTAAAGAATCATCAAGAAGCAGAACAAGAAAAATATATCGCTACCTTTAGCCGATGATTG
Organism: Haberlea rhodopensis; assembly: GCA_907163345.1. NCBI lineage: Eukaryota > Viridiplantae > Streptophyta > Magnoliopsida > Lamiales > Gesneriaceae > Haberlea > Haberlea rhodopensis. The sequence goes on along the minus strand of CAJQUN010002708.1, from coordinate 8,894 downwards.
TGATTCGGGTGGCGGTGAATCGGCTTAGATAGATCAGGAATCTCCTGCCAAACCTTTATTAACAGACTCATCGCTTCCCGGGCAGCCTTCACCTGATCAAATGAACACGCATCAAGAAATCACATATAGTAGACCTCAATTTAACTTAATCCACTTTCAAAACCAAACCTTGTCAAATTTCTTAGCTTCAAATATCTTCAAGCACGAATCTTTATACTCCGACAAGGCGTCTTTCTCCATCTCAACAACTTTTATCAATGCGTCGGACGCCGCTTTTCTCGCAGCCCAATCATCCCTACTCAAGAACTCCACCAAACACATAACCAAATTCTTGATCACATTCTCCCCACAATTACTGAACACTCCTTTCACTCCAACAATACTTCCAATCGCCGCCAGAAGGGCGGCTTTCGCCTTGAAATTCTCGCATTTCCCCAGTTTCTGGAGCCTCGGCAACAACCTTCTCAAGCTCCCAACGTCTACATTTCGGGATCCTTCAATTATGGCAGCCAAACATAATGCTGCCCCGTTTTGTGTATGTGCATCCTGTTCAATGAAGAGAGATTCAAGAAATGGTTGGTGAGTGACGTAAATGGTGGGTTTGTGAGGTGGGAGGAGAGGCAGTGGGTCGCAGCGACGCAGGCAGAGCGGATGGAGGAGTCCGGATCTCGGAGGCGGCGGACGATGGAAGAGAGAAGTTTAGAGAGGTAGGGGGATAGGGAGTTGCCGTGATTCTCGGACAGAACGGAGACTAGGCGGAGGCACTGGCGGCGAACGCGTGAATTGTCCGAGGAGTGGTGGCGAAGATAGATGAGAGGAAAGACGGGAGAGAAGCGGCGGAGAGGGTTTTAGCGATGGATTCCAGCTCATATGCGGCGGAAGAATGCGTATCTCTGTCGGAGAGCTTGTGGAGGCACGTGAGCACCCGGTGCTTGAGTTCGCGTGCCTGCGCTTGCTTCGAATTGGAAGCCTGCATTTTTAACGACGAGTAGCGGTGAATGTACGTCGGAAATCTACGAAATCAGGATGCAGGTGGCGCCGTCGGTACCGCCGGTGGCATTGCGGTGGCCGGGGATGGGTAGCTTTTGAGGACTTCGGTAGTTTAGCTATACTAGTTTCATCTTCTTGTAAAGATTAAAAGATAGATTATTCCCTGCGGGGTTTATACAGTTTCATCAAAACAACGTCTGGTTAAAGCAATGTATTAAACTTATTCCCGAATAAATATTTATAAACATGAAAAAATATTGTGAGCTACTGAAGCTGTAAAACATTATAGTGAATTTTAGGAACTTATTTCAATAATTTAACTGGACATAGACTGAAGGAAATCAGAGATGATGACAAATGAAATGAGATAAATGGTAATATTAATGTCAATCCATATTTAGTTCTAACGGATGGGAGTATTATAAGTATTGTTGAGAAAAACATCACAAAAGATATCTGGGATACTCTGACAAACTTGTACAATGACAAGTCATTATAGGATAAATTTTTTTGAAGAGAGTTCACATGGCTAAATCCTAATAAATGACCGACCATATCAACGTACTAAACATTATGTTTGTCCATCTCACATCTTTGTGTTATAAAATAGAAGAAATTGAATGTGTGGAGCTTCTATTTCAAAGTCTACTAGACTCATGATCAGCTCATCATCAAATTCACAAGTAATATCCTTACAGATTATTTAAACTTCAACGATGTCGCAGGTATAGTTCTTAAAGAAGAAAGTCGACACAAAAAAAAAAAAAGATAGGTTGACAAGTTCAAAACTAAAACAGTAACAGTTGTGGAAGATGGTGAAAAGATTTGTGTAAATTATATTTTAAAAAAATGCTTATAACAAATAACAATGATAGTTTTTGACTATGATGCATAGAGATTTCTAAAAATCAATAGGTGGTGCAGTGTCGGACACTTTTAGAACCCCGACACTCCTCGGCCACGTGGCGTATCATTAGTTTTTTAAAAAAAAAATAAAGTTGGACATTCGTGTCAGAGACTTTCCCTCAAAATTGGATACCCATGTCGAACACGATCGACGAGTGTATCCGACATAGAAATGACATTTTTTGAGGTTAATTATAATTTAAAAGTTTTTGGCTAAAATAAATTTGGACGTGTTAGTTAAACTATGTTAGTTGAAGTATATATATTTGGTTTTAGTATGGGTGATAGTGTAATACTATGATGATTTAAGTGACTTGTATTTATTATGTTTTTTTAATTTGGTTATAATATTTTTGGTGTTATCTTTTATTTGGACGTGTTTGTTAAACTTTATGTTAATTGAAGTAATATGTGTTTGTCGTTAGTATAAGTGATACTATGATGGTTACATTAACATGAATGTATTTATATGCTTCTTGAATTTCATAAGAATATTTTTGTAGCTTTTATATGGTTTTAGAAATTAAAAAATGTAAGCTTTAGTATTTTGTAATATATATATATATATATATATATATATATATATATGTGTGTGTGTGTGTGTGTGTGCGTGTGTGTGTGCGCGCGCCCGCGTGTACTTTTACATGGTTTTAGAAATTAAAAAATGTAAGTTTTAGTATTTTGTAATATATATATATATATGTGTGTGTTGTTTGTCCCAACCATATCGTATCCTGAAATTTTGAAAATATGAGTCATCATGTTCATATTGTGTCGTGTTAGCATTGCCAATATCCGTGTATAGTGGGTTTTTGATTTTTAGGCATTGTTTGCTCTCTAAGCATTGAATGTCTCTATTTCTTGGTTCATTAGTTAACTTAATTCATGAAAATGTAATTGACCTTATTAATTAATAGCACAACATAAATATACACACACGTATGACGGATTACTAAATATTTTATGTATTGAATGAAAAAGCGTTTAATTAATTATTTTTGTGTAAACCCGTTTGTGGCTAAATTAATATATTCTGGGTTTACTTATTTTAATGATTTATCTATTAAAATAAAATGCATTATTAAAAGTCCTACAGAAAATATATTTCAGAAATTGTTTAGTTGAGGTTGGGGGACCAAATCCATCACTCATTATGTTATCTTTAAGTTAAATTCATTAATCTGAAGACAAGTAAAGCTCGTCAACTCTCTTTATACCAAACTCATAATTGTGTGTGAATTTGTTTATTATACTTTATTTTTAAAAATAATAAAGATGTATTTGGATCTATGGATTTGAAGTCATATATTTCAAATTCATTTAAAAATAAAAGAAAATTCTTTTATATGTGAAATCAATCAAAAATTTGTTTTAAATACCAGATTTCTTAACCCATTTTTTTAACATATTAGCACATATTGTACACACTTCACATCCCATCAACTGCGGCGGCGACAAAGAAGGCAACGGCAACAACAGCCGAAAGTGGCGGCAATTTGAAGGTGTAATATAGTCTTAATTTAATATATTACGTATTACATATGATGATTTTATATACTTACATAGCATAATACATAGATCTATTTCAAAAAATGTATTTTGTCAATTGTTGTTGTGTTTGCACACTACATATATTATTATATTATTCTAATATATAATATATATAATATATATATTATTATATTATAATATATAATAGATATATATATATATATATATTTACGTATAGTAAATATTATATTATATTATTTATTTGAATTGTAATAATAATGTTGTGTATCATGTTTGTGAAGTTATTACACCTAAAAGAAATGTGATGTTGTCTGTCTATGCTGTGTGGACTTTGTCGCATGATTCTTGATCTGTGACATATGACAGTCTGCCTATCAAATTATCTGTGATACCACGTACAATAATATTTTCTGAATTGATTTCAAGCTTGTATGAGTGGACCCAGATTGACAGTGATGAGTTTTCAATAATAATATATGTCAAGTGGGCACGTGAAATGTTGGGACAAATTAAAGAATCTATTGTCCATATCACAGATGACACTACATTACAAATATTCTTGAATTCTGATGTGGATTTTAATGAACTGGATATATATGTTGAGAAAGAGAAAATAAATCCTGCAACTGTGTCTCCTCCACATATGCCAATGAATCAAGAAGGGGCGCATATTTCACTTTATCTCAGCCGAATTTCCCTGATATGTCTATGGTTACACAGGATTGTCGAATGTTGGATTGAAAATGTACATATGGGCACATCTTCTTCTGCATACGTACGAGAATATGCCCCTTCTTCCTATGATCATGTGTGTATATGCTGTGTGCGTGCCGAAGAAAATAATCCTAGGGTTGAAATTTATTCCACAGATGAAAATACTGAAGTCTCAGTAGCAGATCATTATGGGCCTAATGCACCTTCTGATTCCGAATATGATGAGGCTCTTTACCCAATACCTGAGGATGATGAAGATGACATTATTTCAGATATCATGTTGGAAACACTTTTGGCATATGGTGAGGGGACTTCATCAACATATGTGGATAGTACGCCAATTAATGTGGCGATACATACCTCAAAATGAGCACATGATTCACCCAAATATCTCATATTACTCAACCCATACCTTGAAATATATGTGGGCTCTTATCACATTCCCACTGGGGAAAAATGGAAAATCTTATGAGTTGAATGTTGAGCCTTAAACACATTGTTTAATGCTTAATTTATCTCCGAATTATTTATGGGTTTTTGATGAACACAAACTTGCATTTGTTGTACTAATATGTCTACTTAGTGTACATGGTTAGATTGATAAATTGGTTGGGAAAACCAATGGAAGAGAACCCAAGTTACAATAACATATGCGAGTTCATAGGACAAGCGGTGATTTTTATCAAGGAATCTATTGAGCTTGGACGAGAAGGAATGACATCTATGAACAACCAAACTAAGTGTTCAACATGTGTGGAATTATGTTGGAACAATATCTTGTGATGGGATGAAAGACCCACGAACCAATGGTCCGTTGGTGGGCAAATTCGTATAGAAGCCACTTGGAGCGCAGTGCAATGTTTTGATTATATCTCTTGGCTCGATGCTCCGAATAATGTGAATCCAAAGAGGTTGGAAAGCCAACTCATATGATAGATTTCATATTCAAATATCTCAGTCCAATTCGGATTGCATCATGGAGCAAAATGGCATGGAAGTCATAGCAAGTGCAGATTGTAGCAAGGTTTGAGCGGCTGTAGCATTTTGGGCATAACTTCTTTATACCTTAATGAAATGCAATGAATGTTTGTCCACGCCTAGATAAGAGAAAGGGCTACAACTTTCATGTTACCACTTTTTTCATAAACGAGCTTACGATGGATGTCGAATAATGCAAAGTTTGAGAGTGTTGTGAAAGATAGTTTTCAGGCGATCCGGGCCATCACCTGAGGCGATCTGGGCCAGATTTGAACGTTAGAACGCAGAGTGGCGATGGAGATCGCCCGAGGCGATGGCCGACGATGCTGAGTGATAAGCCTTATGTGTAGCAAGCTAGTAAGAGCATTGTGAGCCTTCTACGCTATAAATATGGATGTTTTGGATCAATTTGAAGACAAGAAACAAGACTATAAACTACAAGAAAGCTTTGCCCAATTGAAATCATTCTAGCATTGCAAACTTCATACATTTGTGTGTATTGGAGTTTGTAATTTATTTCTTGTGTGAGAGTTTTTGATTCTTTTTGTTGGTACACCGTGAAGGGTTATTTGATTTATTGTAAGGTCTTCCAACACCGACGCAAGTTGGAAATTGTATAAGACATCAACAAGTGAAGTTGGTGCAAGGTTGTGGTTATCCTTGGAGCGAGCCTTAAGGCCAAGAAGACTCGTGAAGAGTGTGTGACTCGTGAAGAGAATGTGTTGTGGCTAACTTGGAGCCCTTTAGGCCAAGATTAAAGTTGTTCTAGTGGAACCTCGGTTGGACGTTTTCAAGCCGGGAAGAGGAGCGTAGGCGATTCATCGCCGAACGTCTATAACAAATATTTGTGTCATTTATCGCTTTATTTTATTTACGCATTTATTTATTACTATATTATTTATTGTTCGATTGACTTGAAGTCTACGTAGCGCATTCGATTATTTGCAAATTATTTTAAAACGCTAAAGTAGCCAAGGAACCTCATTCACCCCTCTTCGGTTCCAACATTGAATAAAGGACTTCTTGATGTGGGTATGTTTTTGAGGGTAATACATCACTAATTTTCGAAGTAAGGATTTTCTCATACGGTTTGCGAGGCGTGAGTACAGAGTTGTGGAGAGCACGCCGAAACTTTGGAATGTTGAATGCAAACATAATAATGAAAATAATTGATGTTAGTGCACCTCCAAGTATCGTTCAAAGTAAATCTGAATTTGTATAAAATAACAAGGTATGGTGGAACACACACATGTATGATGAACGAGATGTCTGTTGATCATCGAAATTCTGAAAAAATTATATTGCCACAATGTTGGTTGGAATGGTGCATCGCGATCCTGCCTATCAGATTAAATATGCACAGGAATAAGTGAAGGAAAAATTGGGATTCGAAATATCGTATGCAAAAGCATGGCATAGCTTGAAGCGCTCTCGTATGATGGAGGTTTTCGTTGTGGAATTATGACAACTAACATGTCTGAATGCATCAATGTGGTGTTAAATGGTGCTAGAAAACTTCCTCTCACAGTCCTAGTAGAAATAACATTTTATAATACATTATTTAATCTGAGTTAGCGAGCAAACTTATTTCACATTTATATGGCAGCCTTATGACACAATAACATCGTATTTTACGGAGTTACCACAAGATTCTGCACCATTTTTATGGACAACTATGTGTCATCTTATATTTTATGCTCATGTCGAGTGGCTCTATCCTGATAGGGTATTAGACAATTTGGGATGATACATCATATATCTACCACTCCACGAGGACATTTACATCTACATAGATATGATCGTCGGGGACGATCTGGATTTGACTAGATGCATTCTCATTCAGGATATTTTATTGAGTGGCTGAATGAGAGTGGGGGTTATGCTAGTGGACCAGTGATCACTCATCTATAACCATTTAGGATTGATGTATGGAGTGGTATAATAGAATTACATGTTCGTTTGATATCACCTTTCCACAGCCTTCAAAGTACGGGATATCAAATGTGGACGCGTCCATTATGACTTTTGTGGTATATAATTGGATATTATTATTGTTTATTATTCACTATAATCCTAGCATATATATATGTTAATCAAATAATTATTCTTTCTATTCCAGGACGACCAGTTGTATCTGTGATCATAAGTGCTCGATCTAGGCCACGAGATGACTTAGCGGCTTGTAATTCATTACTAGATCATTACACTGATGTTGGTGATAATGCCATGAATTTTCTCTCAACAGCAGAGTACTGCAAAATGATCAGCCAGTATCCCCTGAACATCCAGTCTCAATGCCTCAACGGATTAGTGGGTCACTCGATGGACTACCTTACTTGTGTTGATATACCCTACTTCGACATTCACTGGGTAGACAAGTACTTTACAACATACTATTGGAGGATTTGACACTGGCGCTCTTTTTCCACATCTCGTTGGACAGTCTCCCACGGTATGAGCACGCGCAGAAGAGGAGGTCTATCAGCCAATCATGACATCCTATGATGGTTCACCATTTACTCCACATGATCATGGCATACATACAGCCTCTTACTCTAGACACGTGGAGCTTCACTTACCAGCTTACGTGACACAACGTCCACATTTTGTTATATCATATTTCATACGGTGATATGACGTCAGCATACAGAGATGTACCACAATCAACTTCTTCATCGAGTCAGAATGAGGAAAGTGCGCATAGAGATCTATAAACAATTCTTAGTGCTCAGTCTATCGATCAGAGATTAGAGAGAGCAGAATTACACAACCGCCTACATGTGGACTGGAGGGCATTTAGTTTATCGTCCATACAAATAGTTAGATGCTACTTTTGAATAAATATAGAGGATATTCCATATAAATAGTTTGAAATGTCACATATCCAAATCACATTCATATCTTCCATATTTGAAGCCAAGATATATTACAAGTCACCAGCGGGCATTATTGCTTGAGAGAGAAACTCAGCATCCTATATTGTTATTACTAAATATTAAGCATCAGTTATTGGATTAACCCATTTCTAATATATTAATGTTATATGCAATTCACTATATTTTAGAAAAAATATATATTTATGTAAAATTTAATTTATTATTGTATGACTGATGGAGTATATGCGATGAAATTTAATAAATATGGATAATATTAATGAGATAAGAAGTTTGTTCGATGCTACCATTAAACCTGCAAAGAGATTGATATCCAAATAGGAATTGATGATGATGACAACCAGAATTACACGTCATCTTTGAGCTTTCAACTAATGAAAATATGGAAAATATTTGTATGTTTCCGCTTTGGGTCATATTTATACACTAATTTAATATTAAAATAGTAATCTTTTAAATAAAATATATATAAATTACATTCATATTAACTATCTTAGAACGATCTTATTGAATTGATCAATAAATGAGGCTCAAACAAGATCCATACAAATATTTGCTGATGAAACTCTCACAAGGGTCACTGCTTCCATGTCACTTGGCTCGAACCAGGAAGTCTCAAGTGCGGGTTTGAGGCAATATCTTTGGTCTCTCGAGTGTCGAATAAATCTAGGGATACATGTTATACTTTCTTAAATCTTCTCTATAAATAGCGGTTCCGATAGTTTATAGGTTTCTGTTTCAGAGTGGTGGATTCTTTATATAGCGGTCGAAGCTTGAGTCACAAAGGTGTCTTATGGGAATATTTCAGGTTTTGGATTACAAATTTTGCTAGTAAAAGATTTATCAAAGCCATCTTCTAGCAGAGCTGCTGTCTAGCAGAGTTGCTATCTAGCATAGCTA
>CAJQUN010002707.1:0-23463 GCA_907163345.1 Haberlea rhodopensis | reverse complement strand
AACTCTATTTATAGAATTTATTCACGCGTTGTTCACTACGGCAAATTGACAAAAAAAAATTTGCCAATTTTCTTCACACGTCTCTGACAATCTTTATGCAGATTTCCTTGAAAATTTTGGCAACTTTTCAACAAATATGGGCCCCCATATTTATTCTTTTGACTAACAATTAACATCTGAATTTTTTAATAATTATTAATAATAATAATTCATCATATATCGAGGTTAATCTTATGCTATAACGGGTGAATTACATTTACATCTGTTGTTGATATTCCCGTGGTTGGTTCATAAAGTTTGATTTGTTGGACTAAAATTTTTGAAATCGTGTGTTTCAAAGAGCAAATTATTCATGGAATTTTAATTAATTTTTATTTGAGACAAGGAGTATTTTGTATGCATACGTAATGTTGAGAATTGTCATACATTAGGAGTTTAGAAGCTATGCTAGCTATTTATAAGATATATGCGCTACTCCAGTCATTATCAATTAGTTTTGAGTTGGAACTCCATGTATTCTTAACATGATATCAGAGCAAGCTTTTTATGGCTACTCCCACTTATACGATTGTCTAATCTGTCTGCATGCTAATCGTCACCTGTGTTATCAGTCCACATGTTTGACTACATATGATGAGTGTGTTGATAATTGTCACATATTGAGATTTTAAAAGTTTTGCTAACTCTTAAGATACATTAACTAATCTACTCATTACCAATTAATTTTAAATTGAAAACCTCGTATATTCTAACACACGCGATCTATCCCTCTGGCGAAGCATGTAATGGGGGATTTTTTGGGCCATGTAAGGAACAGTTCAATCCCTTATACATAAATGCTAAATGGTTGGGACCAATGCAAGAATTGAACGCTTGTGTACATTTGTGACTGCCAAGTGCCAATATATGATACACGAGTCGAATATTCAATTGAAACTATGCACACTTATATGATATATTATCCCACCACACACCATAACAGAGATGACTTTGAAAAACGAAAAAAAAAAATATCAAATTCATGAATGCCATTAAGATTCATATCTAAACTTTCTTGGAAGGGGACAAAATCAGAACCAACAGACATAGTGATAAACTAAATTAACTAATGAAACATAGCACAAAATATCATCCCAAAGAAAGTTTTAACATTCAAAATCCCGCAATCTGTAAATCACAGTAAAATATTTTTCTTCACAGGAACAACGAGAGGAACAAGGCGTAGACAAATGAAACCCAATATTTAAAATTGAAACCACCATTGAACTAAAATAGCATTGAAATGTTTTCTTTCACAATAGAATTACAAAAAGAATTCAAATCTTCAATCTTTGAAGTAACAAATAAATTTACCTGTTGAAATTTGGAGGAAGAGAGCGAGAGGTCGCGGTGAGCCGAGAGGCGACAGGGCAAGAGAGAGCGAGTGATTGTTGAGAGTGAGAGACGGAGAGAGAGGGGTAACAAAAATGTAAATTACATCGTGGTTAGGGATTTGATTTTACCATATAATTAATAAATAAAAACATATGGGACCTCTTTAAGCAACACCTGATTAGTAGATTTGAATATTCTCATCCAATGATAACTATATTATCCTTATAAAACATTACCCAAATAGGTAGCAACTACTTAACCCGTCGTTCGGTAAAGATTCTAAGATAGAATCATTACACTCTAGGACTCATCTTCTATAATTTATACTTTTTTTTTTGGTTTCATATCTACTCGTTGATTGGGTATGGATATTGTTATATGTAAAATATTCATATCTAAGTCCAATTTTTAAAAATATAAACTAATCATGAGCTTTATTAGATATTTAATTTGTAAGATAATGCATGAAAGTAGTTAATATGCACTTGTACATATCTTTTACTTCAACCAAAAACTAGTAAACATGTCTTCAAAGAAAGAAAGAAAACTAGTAAACATAAGGGAAATATCCTAAAACCTATTATAAAGTTTTTATATGTAAGATAACTGTGGGGTATATTTTGCATTTCCATCTGTTCGGATCACACTGTCTTCTAAAGTGAAACAAAAACTTACACATAGCCGATTGACCTTGTCACAGCTCGCACCACACTCACATTCTCTTCGATATATTTTTTATTTGCATACATATTTAATACATACCAAAAAAAAAATACTGTAAGACACAGGCAATGTGTGCTCTTGGGGCACTAACATATACAGAGAGCTTCCCAAAATGTAGGACCTCAAGGTCATCGTTTGAGATACATAAAGCCCACTACTCCATTTAGCAATACCATATATTGTTAGTAGAACAAGAATTATATATTTGTAACATCAAAATTACTTAATATGTTTAAATGTGTGTGTAATAATATGACCTTGGTAGCTGCATAAACCTCGATGTGTTTTTTTTTTCTTTTCATTTATTTACTCTTGTTAAATCTAATCTATTATTGCTTACTTAGCTCGTCATCACGACCCTTGTTTCTAGTTTTTTTCCCGTTTTATTTAATGTTACACTTAAGGACACATACAATTACGATAGTGATTATGACACTTGTCGCCTTCTATAACACATGTTGTAATCATATATAATATGAATATGACAATTGTCCCAATCACTACCTTAAAGATAGTCATTAATGATAGTATCAAATAAACTTTTTTTTTTCTAAGATCGATATCTGACAAATTCTGAAAAGTTTGGCGATTAATGGCTTTTCGTACCAAGGAGAGATACAAACACCCATCATATTTATAAATCGACTTTCGAAAAATGACTTTATATCGAGCTTAGAGAGTATTTTTTTATTTCTTTTGAAAATTGATTATCTACTTTTCAGATTTAGAAAAATAGATTTTGATTGTTTAATTTCATTATTTCTACTATTGCTTCTTTAAAAAAAACAGGTAAAAGAAGCACGTTATGAGATATTTTTGACTGTTTTATATTGAGCGGTGACAGTTTGTAATAAATTAAAATTCATTAAGTATTTTTTATTTGATATCACACACTCAATATTATTTTAGAAGATCTTTTCTAATATTAAACAAAAATAATATAAAAATTCTTTGAATAAACAATCCAAACACACTAGGTCATTGAAATCCGCGAACCTCATAAAATGTTGTAATGTGATGGATTTACACTATTATATTTCGGCCCATTTTCTATGGGAAGGTAATGAATGGGTTGGGCATCGTTTAACTTGGCCTTCATCATAGTTTACAAAATGGAAAGACTGAAATATATAATTATTATATCAGTTATAAAAAAATTAATGAAAATATTCTTTTGTTTTATTTTATCAGATAAAATATTAAATTATTGTGCACATTTTTATTATTTAATTTTATCAAATAAAAACTGGATTATTGTAAAATACCGCTCACGCTTATTCATGTTTAATATTCACTTAACACGCTCAACTATCAGTTTGCTCTTAACCTCGTTAACATTGATTTGTGTGTATTTGTAATTTTTATTCAAAATATTTTTTTTGTTTTTTTCTTAAAGTTAGAAAAAATTATTTTTAAGCAAAAGCGTTTAGTGTTTACTATTAAAATAAAAAAATAACTTAATGAATTTCAAATTATTATAAATTGACATCAAACAAGTAAAAGTATTGAAAAACATTTTCTGCTTCTCAGTTTTTGTGTTTTCATACTTATTTTTAGAGTAATAATAGCAGAAAAAATGAAATAAAACACTCAAAATCCATTATATACATAGAAGCTAGATGCCTTACAAATATGTCATTAAATACATTCAAGTAAAAATATAAAATAATAACATAAATATCTAGAATTGTTAAATTAATTGGCACACATGGTCCAACTTTATTGTACGATACATTTTTTAATTATATTATTGAAATAGTCATACCAACGTATCATTTATCCATTTGAATATTGTTTTAATAATAATCTACATCAATATTCTAGAACAAAATTGACTGAAATGGCCTTTCCAATGCAGCTTTGAAAATTTTGGAACTTTCTTTTATTTGCGAATATAAAGCCAAAATTTACAATGGCAAACAGAATTACGCCATCTGAATATAAAGTAGTTAATTAATTATTCCCATAAGAAAAATAAACAATATTGACTAGGGCTAATCACGTCATTTGATTGATCCACAAATTCTTTTTATACTCCTTATTTCAAAATAATTATCGCATCCAACTGGAAAAATGCTTGTATGTCCCTGGTTTGAGCCTTGAGATGTAAACGAATCGAGTCGTTTGTGAGCTTTTCGAGCCGGCTTGAAAAGTATTGATTCGTATTCGAAATTACCGAATTCGAGCCGAAATTGAACGTATTCGAACATTTTTTCAAGCCGAACTCGATCCCGAATTATTTTGTTCGATAGTTCGTGAGTCACCCGCGAGCTTTAATATGTTATTAATATATAATTTTATATTAAATAAATATATTTCGAGCATTTCGAATATTTATTTTCGAGCAATATTCAAATAGTTCGCGAGCATGTTCGAAGTTTTCGAGCCGAACTCGAGCTCGTACTTTAATTCGAACCGAACTCGAGACAAAAATTTAAACTATTCGAACTTCGGATCGTGCTTGAGCTCGATTCGAAGTTCGAATAGTTTAAATTTTTGGCTCGAGTTCGGCAGCTCGAATACACCTATTTCGAGCAGAATTCGAACCTTAAAATTTCCTTCATATTCGACTCAATTCGGTTCATTTACACCCATATTTGAATGCATGAACCAATTCAATATTATTGATATAAAGTGGTTGATGTGCTAGCTTATGTTTTTTTATTTAAAAGATATTATGTTTTAATATTGAATAAGTATTATGTTTTAATATCGAACAGGTGTGTAAGTGGTGCTCAAAATAAAGATGCATAGAAGTATTCCCATTCAAACAGGCCAAAAGCAATGATATTAGTTGCTTTTAATTTGAAAATATACATAAATAGAGCTAACTCTAATATTATATTGAAAACAATTAAAAAAGTATTAATCATTTTCTCATAATTTGTTTAAAATACTCTCTAAAGTTTATGTCTGGTCTATATTGTATCACCGCAAACTATATAACATATAATTGTTGCTGTTAATTAATCTCTGTTTCATAGACTGAGACCATCCACATCTATCTAATGTCATAATTTTCCAGTGAGACTATTCTTGCCTTCTAATTTGGTATTAACTCATTATGTGCTGGCAAGTTCGTCGCTTCGCAATTAGATACGGTATATTTTTTGTATAATAGATAAATCACTCGCATTTTACCCCATAATCATTTTGGTAGTAGGCGTTTTATTATCCATGTTGTTTATAAATAAACAAAATGAATCCCTTTGATTGACAAAATACAGTTCACCGCCCCTATCCACAATTCTGAGAAAATTTTGGTTTGTTCTGACGAAACACCTAAAACTAATGACAATTTTACCCTTATGATTAGACCCGACCACGGTTCAGAACCGTCGGTTAGACGGTTCAAAAAACATCGACCCTTAACATTAACCTTCCTTGACGGTTACGGTTCATGAACCGTCGGTTACGGTTACGGTTAACCAACGGTTACGGTTTGACCCTTATTTTTTTAAAAAAAAATTAAAAATATTATTAAAATTTGAAATAAAGTGTAAAAAGTGTATGAATGTGTTTTCATCCATGGATTAAACATAAAATAACGTGAAATAAATTCAAGCCAAGATAATCAAAATGTGTAGATATATTTGTTTGGTTGATTTATACTATATTTAGATCAACAACGCTCTTAGCTTAGTGGTTGAAGTTAATTATTAAAGTTGGAGGTCATTAGTTCAAATATACACCATAACATATATTTTAAATTTAAAAATGTAAAAAAAAATAAAATAAACCCTTGAACCGCCGTTAACCGACGGTTCACGGGTTAGCAAAATTATGACCCTTAACTGGCCCTTCTATAGACGGGCCGGTTACGGTTCCGACCCTTCGAACCGTTGACCCGGTTAACCGCCCGTTGACCACGGGCCGGTTCCGGGCCGGTCCAGGGTCGATGATGACCCTTGGTCGGGTCTACCTATGATTTTGCTGATAGATACTTTATAAATTTAGACGCATAAGAAGACATGTATAACTTAAATCGTACGTGCATGGAGTTTTTTGCATCTATTCACAAGTCATATGAAGGTAAACTACATATTATCAAACCATAAATGGATAAATTGTCTATTTGCTAAATCGAAAGGGGCTCCATGCCAGAAACCTATTTAGATATATAACATATGATAAAATCAAAATATACACGATTCTTATATAAAATTCGCACGACATCGGATAATATGCTATAGAAATAATACTCTCGATAACATACTCGATATCTCGAATATATATCTAATTACATAGAATCAATTTTATTAATACTCTCATACTTCCAATATCCTGATAAATATCTAGTTAAACTATCATTCCGCCGTTGGAGTACAAAAATTGACCACAAGAGAATGATACACTTGAACCGTTTTAAGATTTAAAATATTGCACCGTTATCATCATCTATAGTTATCTGTAAAGCGACAATCGCTTGATCAAAACACCACCTCATTTGCCACGCCCAATTTTCTTTCATTATATATATCTGATTACCAATGCTAGGCAGGAGCAGTAATTATGCACAACCACGATGTATGAACCAATAACCAGAATCCGACTGTACTGTAAGATATCATATTATTGATAGCGAATACTCTATATATTAATTAAAAATTGATTAATGATAAATATATCACACGACACTGCGTAACATCAAATTTTCCTTGTGGGTTTAGTGCATTCAAACGATAGAGAAAATTGGGGGTTTTAGTGACATACACGCAATTGCGTATTTTTTTTATTGGAGAAATCAAGGAATGGGAAACCATTTTCGTCATTACTGACGTCGATTTGCATGCATCACAATCAATGGTCTCCGATTTTCTTAGTAACGATGATTAGCAATATATTCTTAAAAACGAGAATTATATATTTTTAAAAAAACATACTTAAAATAGGAAAAATTAATTTCAAATGGGAGAGGTAGCTACAGCATGGGCAGAGCCACGTAGGGGCAAGGGGACACTTGCCCGCCTTGCAACAATAAAAAATATTAGTACCCTTAAAAAAAATTTTTTAAAATTTTATATTTACCCAACAAAAGCCACTCAAAATTACATTTGACCCCTTAAATAATATTTATTCCCATGAAAATGTGTCCTACATTTTTTATTTTAATAGTTTTTGCACCCTAAACAAAAATCTTACATGAGCTACAACCTATTCCAATATTAATTACTTAATATGTATTTTTTCAAAATATTATTTGGAAAGTATGTTAAATATTAAGCAGTTTAGTTTTATTTTTAAATACAATATGTTTCCTGTTGGTATTATATCATTTTAATTAACCATCCAATAATTATATTGTGTGCCGTGTGTAATATCATTGTACACTCATTTATTACATTATTTCCACATCCTCAAATTCTTGGTGCCCCACTGAATTGCAACTGTACCCCCCACACACACACATATATATATATGTATATATATATATATATATTAAAGTTACGTATTAGAGGATTAATTAGATAATAATACAATATATTCGTTATTTTTTTCTTAATATCAGATATGATCTTTTTTCTTTTTTGTTTGCTTGCCACTTTGCATATAAATAATAGTTATTGCAAAATCAATTATTAGTGTGCGTTTGCGATTGTTTTTCAAAACTGATTTTTGCTTTTCAAACAAACAAAAAAAACAGATTTTGAGTGTTTTTATATTATTGCTTCTGATATTGCTTCTCTAAAAATAAATAAGTAAAATCAGAAGTAGAGAAGTATATCATGTGTGACGTTTTGCACTGTTTTTTACTTGTGTGATGGAAATTTTGAAATAATTTGAAATTCATTAAGCTGTTTTTATTTTAATAGCAATGTTTTTGCTTAAAAATTTTTTTTTCCAACTGTAAACAAAAAACAACATAAAATATTTTGAATAAATAATTATAAACACACCCTTAATTGGTAGAAATCCAAGAAATATTTGTGGTGCACAATTGCGTTAATTAATTTCACAAATTTTATATGACATAATTTTTAGAGAAAAATCCAAATAAAATATAAATCTTCGTCGCCTGCGCTCGGGGTTGTACAAGAATTGAAAATGTGTTAAATACGCATATATTATTATTATTAATGCAGAACAGACCAATTTACAATTGTTGAAAAAATATTCAAAATAAATGAAAACGATGTATCATACTCCAATGGCCTATAATAACAGAGTTGAACTTCAATCCAAGTGTACCAATACATATCTTTTCTCTATGCATTTATGAGGGCGTAACAGATGTGATCGATCTTTTTTTTCAAAACTAACCCTCAGCGAACAACTCCCAATATTACATCATTTAGTACTTAATTGCATAACCTTTCAAAATATATACTTAACCCATTACAATTTTAAATAGTGTATTTAACCTCCTGAACAATATTCGAGAACAAATTTCCAGAATATTATGGCTGCAAATTTCTTCACGTGCGTCACACATGTCACTGTCAAGGTAGTATGTCTTTTCATGTATTTTCTCTTCATTTGCAGGAATTTAAGAATATACATATCAGAAATTACATGAAAAATATTCTTAAGATTATACCACGATCGATGAATTTTATTCATAAAATTCCTACAGAAAATACATGAAAATATATGCATACTCTCGATCGTGTCATGTGAGACGCATGCGCAAGAATTGCAGCCAGAATATTCGGTAAAATTGTTCCCGAATATTATTTAGGGGGTTAAGTGCACCATTTAAAATTGTTTAAGGGTTAATAGGGGGAAAAGTGCTAAAGTGGTTAAATGTTGGGGGTTGTCCGGTTTTTACCCAAAATATTCTAGTGTTAAACTTGGATTGTAAAAAAAATAAAATAATAAAACCTCCAATTTTATCATATTTTAATACATTATTATCGTTTCTATAATATTTCAGTAAAAACCCATTTTTTAACAAAAAAGCTCTTTTTAAAAAAAAAATAAAACAATGAAGCACCAAATATTATACAGTTTATTTAAAAAGGTAAAATACAACAAAACTGTTGTCAAATAATAAAAATCCACTTTTAAAAAATATAAAATAAATAAATAATCTTGGTTAAAAATTAGGAACAAGAAAATGATTCAATTAAATTATATAAAAACCTGATTTTAAAATATATTGTTTTAAACATATTTCGGGACCCGATTCGGGACATATTACTTTATCCCTTATCTGATACACATTCTCTATGAATAATCTGTACGAGAATTTTAAAACTGTTCGGAAATAGCGAAAGCGTTTATAGTCAATCATTCATTTACATTAGCGGAAGCGTTTATACAGCCTTTTTAATAACAAAATATAACTCAGTACAAACTCCTTATAACAGTTCGATACTTAATTAAAGAGAAAATTTATAACAGTCCCGATAAGCCTACATTTCCATTTTTCCTAATTTCCCTCCGGTTCTGGCTCCGGTACTCCTGTTTATCTGAAACAATAAGGAAAACGCAGGTTAAGTCTTTGAGGACTTAACGAATGAATAACAACGACTTTTATATCATATTATTATCACCAGTGCAATGTCTCAATATGATATGTCATGTAACAAAGATCTTGCAATCAAGCAACTGTCAATAATGAACAGTGACGATCTAGGATTTCAGAATGAATATCGTGGGCTAAAGAGGTGGTTTCCACAGGACAGTTCGGTGTAGCATTTCCCCCCCCACATATTCAGATAGGATCTGTACAATTATTCATTCACACGAGCCAAGGTGAACCATTCTTCGGACCGTAAAACGGTGCGCGTTGTTCAGATGAACCATATACCCAGACTGTCATCCGTTGTTTATTGGACTCACTTTCAGGGCAGAAGCTGCGTTGTTCAGTGGATTAAATATACAGGTCTACATTCAGTCATTCATTCAGTCATTCATTCATTCAGTCATGAGATATTCAATCAAAGAGATCGATTCGTAATCGATAATATTCAAGATAATTAAACATGCAGATTGATAAGGCCATATTTGCACTTATATTTGTATATATTTTTGCCATTTTTACTGTGATTCTTGGACGATTTTATGTTTTTGGTTGTATTTTTGTATAATTCCAAGAATCTAGTGAAAGTGCATGAAGTACTAGAAAAACCTCATTTTATGAACTGGAAGGTGAAAATGGAACAACACGAGCCAATAGATTGGAATGAATGTGAAAAGACTTGATGTGGCTGAAATTGAAGATGTCGATTGTCGCCATGATGAAGAGATCGATCGCCATGATGCAGTGCAGAGGCGATCGATCGCCATAAATGAAAAATCGATTACATCGGGGCAGAAAATTTAGGCGATCGATTTCCACTCAGACAGAGATCGATCGCCATAGAGAGAACAGTTGAAGAGATCGATCGCCACGATCTCCACTCAGACAGAGATCGATCTCCATAGAGAGAACAATTGAAGAGATCGATCGCCATGGACATAACGATCGATCGCCAACAGAGTCCTGCGCGAGAAAACTTCCTTTTTAAGTTATGGGTTTTTTTGGCCTCAGATTTGGATGTGCTCGAATTTCTCACTATAAAAGGGAGTTTTTGCATCAAAGAGGGGACTTTGGACATCTGATTTTACCCTAGACTTGGGAGAGGTCACCACATACAAGTTGGAGATTCAAGCAATGCAGCGGGAGACAGGATATCGGATCAACGCAAAGGAGTCAACGCCTAGAAATTTTCTGTATTTCTGAACTTATTTTGATTGTTTACTCAATTTCCAATGTTTATCATGTTGTTTAATATGATAAAACATTGTTCTTGCTTTATTATGCTAGGCTAAGTCGTTTATCGAGATTAGGGGATCTTTTGTATGAACCAACGGTTTTAATTCTTGTTTTTGATTGAGTTTTTGCTATCTTTGAGTTGAGATGTTTTTTTTTAAGCTTTTAAGAGATTAACTACCCTTTGAATGATGTTAGTTTGCAATTGAGATCGAGAGATAAGATTGTAACACGGAACAAATAACACAATGAGTGGATTTCAGACTGAGATCGAGTGATGACTTCAAATACATGAGCGATAGCTATAGATATCTAGCAATCGAAGGCTATGAGTTTTCATAAAGCGTATAAAATATTGATTTGTTAAATAAGTGAACGAGAGTTACTTATTTCAAATTGGTATTAGGTTTAATATAACTCGAGAGATAGAACCGAAAAACTTGTCACCTTAGATGCATTAATCTTGATTAGGATTAGTAGATGAATTGTGGGGTATTACTTAAGTGAACCGAAGTCTCGATATTTATTCTTGCTTTGTGTTTTGGTTATTTCCTTAAATTTGAGTAAATTAGTCAATTATTCATAACAAATTTGTAGGTTAAATATAGTTAAAATAATTAATTATCTGATAATCACTACTAGTCCTTGTGGGTAAGACATCTATACTTTCATATCATTATATTAAACTTGACACCGTGCACTTGCGGTATAATTGCGCCATACTGGAAAATATTTTAAAATAATCGCGATCAAGTTTTTGACGCCATTGCCAGGGACTAGTTTAAGTAATATCATAAGAGATTAGTTGACTGTAATTTAGCCATTTCTTTTTATTATTACTTTTGTTAAGTTTTATACTATTTCACTACTACTGTTTCTTTCTTGTTTTGACTTTTGCAGTTGTTGTCTTCGTGGTGCATGCTACGGAGTGACAAACCTATACTAGAGCCACTTGACTTAGAGATTGAACGAACTTGCCGTAGACTTCGGAGAGAAGCTCGAGTGATGGCTGAGAATAATCAAGGATGGAATGGTGAACGTGAAGAGCGCAACGAGGAGGTGCCGATTACACGATCATTGATGGACTACGCACAACCCTCTTTCCAAGCAACCTGTCGAGCATAGCTAGACCGAGGATTCAGGCTCATAACTCTGAGATCAAGCCTGCCATAATTCAAATGATTCAACACTCGGTGCAATTTGGAGGATCGCCTACTGATGATCCTAACGCTCATATCTCCAACTTCTTGGAGATCTGTGATACCTTCAAGCACAATGGTGACACTGTCGACGCATCAGGTTACGACTCTTTCCCTTTTCATTAAAGGACAAAGCTAAATCATGGTTGCATTCTTTGCCTGCAGGTTCTATCTTTACGTGGGATGGGATGGTGCAATTATTTCTGTCCAAATATTTCCCACCATTAAAGACTGTGAAGATGCGCAAGGACACCACTACTTTCATGCAACATGATCCAGAGACACTGTACGAGGCTTGAGAACGCTTCAAAGACTTATTGAGGAAATGTCCACATCACGGTCTTCCCATCTGGCTTCAGGTACAAACATTCTATAATGGTTTATTTTCCTCTAACCGTTCGATGATTGATGCAGCATCAGAGGTACCATTATGAGAAGAACACTGGAAGACACCCATATACTTTTGGAGGAAATGGCTACTAATAGCTATCAGTGGCAGTCTGAAAGTAACGTGCCAAGAAGTAAGCTGGAATTCATCAAGTGAGCGATGTTACTGCTTTGGCCGCCCAAATTGAGGCATTGAACAAGAAGCTAGACATCATGAACATGACAATGATGAAAGCTCAAGTGCTTACTTGTGACCTATGCGGAGGCAATCATCCGAGCGTTGAATGCCAAGCAGTAACCCATTCGTTCAAACTAATGAAGATGTGAATTATGTAGGAAACCGGCCACAAAACAACTCCTACCCAAATACATACAATACGTGGTTGAGGTATCATCCGCAACCACCACGGGTTATCCACCACAGCCAAGCATGGATGAGCTACTGACCAAGTTCATATCCTCAACTGAAACAAGGATGAATAATCAAGAATCATCTATCAAAACTTGGAGAGTCATGTAGGGCAATTGGCAACCATCTTGGCTGGGAGAGCACAAGAAACTCTACCGAGTGACACAGAGAAGTATCCAATGGAGCAAGCCAATGTCGTGATCCTAAGGAGTGGAAAGGAACTTCGTGACGAGAATGAGACTGAAAAGATTGCAATTAAGCAAGATGAGAATGAGCAACCACGCAACAAGGGTAAGTCCACTGGAGCCACTACACACTATCACACCACAAGAAAAGGTACACATTCCTCTCTCATTTCCTGCAACAGTTAATATGGCGAAGGTTGATTAAAAAACTTTGCCAAATTTTTAGACATGCTTAAGAATTTGCATATAGATATACCATTTATTGATGCGTTACGAGAAATGCCAAATTATACTAAATTCTTAAAGAAGATGTTATCTAAGAAACGAAAATTGGGAGAGCAAAGACTCTATTTTTGACTGAAGAATGTAGTGCTATTGTGCAAAAGAAATCGGCCACCAAGTTAAAAGATCCAGGGAGTTTCTCTATTCCTTGCACTATTGGGCCTATTTCTTCAATTAAATCATTATGTGATTTGGATGCTAGTTTTAACTTAATGCCTTTGTCCGTTTTTAGGCGACTTGGACTGGGAGAGTCGAAGCACACAAGGGTGGTGTTGCAAATGGCGGACAAGTCTATCACCTACCCACTAGGAATCGTCGAGGATGTGTCAGTCAAGATAAATCAATTCACTTTGCCGGTGGATTTTCTAGTGTTGGATATGGAGGAGGATGTGAGCATGCCATTGATTATGGGATGCACATTCCTAGCTACTGGAAGAGCCATAGTTGATTTTGAAGGAAGGAAGTTGATCCTCCGCGTAGGAGAGGATCGGGTACATTCAATATGTTTAATCTCTTCACATGTACACAACGAGCATGATTATTTAAAGTTAACATGGTTGACTCTTTGTTTGTTGATGTGGTGCAATGTACTGATGAGGTGGAGGTGAAGACCGAACTAGAGACTGAAGAAGGTACTGATGAGGTGGTTTTTTGATTCTCTCTCACTGCTTGGGCACCGCTTGGCGTTGACTATGGGAGGCTCGGTTTCGTGCGCCATACAGTGTCGTTCCATGGTCGACGGATTTTTGTTTGGAGTTGGATACGAGAACCTGCTCGTTTATTGGACTTTCATTAGTTTTGTCTCTCGTTTATCCATTATAGCACCTTCAGTTATCTTGGAAGACAGTTCCCTTTCCGACCTCACAATAGGCTGTTTGGTTTGAGGGGATCTGAAGTCGCTTTGGTGGTCGTTGGTTTATCCCGCTCAAGCTATTGTCTTTCTATTGTGATTCTCAGTATCATGGGATCCTTTTATGTTTAGGTGTCTTTTATTTGTCATTTTTGATTTTGGTGTATTCCAGCAGAAAGACAATAGCTTGAGCGGGATAAACCAACGACTACCTTGACTTTTGTCGATCATTTTACTTATTGGAATTGTGATTTCCTCTAATATATTATCTGTTCTACGCTAAAAAAAAAAAAGAAAAAATTTGGATTAATTTTATTAAATACCCGTCACTTAGTTTTAGCTATGATTTTAAAAAAAATGAGAAATTATTTTTGGAGTGTACTACAGCATCTATACCCAATCTTTTCTTTCTAAATTACAAATCGAAAAAATGTAAGTGCTTCAAAATATATAAAAAATATTTAGAACCCAGAAAATGGTTATAATTAAAAGCTACAAAATGAATAAATTATAAGTTTCCTCATATTTTGAATCTTGATAAACTTTGTTCATTGAATGATGACAATGAATCGGGTCAAATAAGCCAACGGAGAAAGGATTTTCCGAATATGATCCCAAGTGTGAATAAATTTACTCTGACACACTTAAAATATTTTCCAATGGACAACTCTATTTAAACGTTTTCTCGCCAATTCTTGTGCTGTACGAAATATTTCAATAGTAAACAAAATTTAAATCTATTATTATACGCAGATATTCCATGAATAGCTTGAAATTTAGTTAATAGAACCATTTACTGTTGAATAAAATATAGAATTTGAAATTCGGGCCTAGCCCGTTTGGGAAAAAACGCACAAGCCCGACTCGTGTTCGAGTCTCGTAGTGCGCGGAAAAAATCTTTAGTTTCTTCTCATATAAAATATATATAATTTAAATTTAAATGTCACATTTTAAAAAAAAAATTAAACAAGGATAAAAACATATATTAAAAAATAAAATAACCATTTTTTTTTTCTCAAATCTTTTTTTACCTAGCCTCATATCACGACAAATCCATACGCTGAATAGTTATGTTAGCCGCCTTCACTTTATTAACCTCGGGTGCTTTTATATCGATCATACCTTTGACCACACCATACCACACATATCACAAATTCTCTCATCTCCAATGGAGAATATCTTTCCAACCATGTTTCAGTCTTCGTCTTCGAACCCTCAAAATTCCCATTTTTCCCTATTAAACATGGCGAATTCTCATGCACATGAACAAGAATTCCAAGATCATAAGCCCTATAATGATAACGGATACATGGGGTTGACCACAAGTATGGAGAGCACTATTCCTAGCTCAAGTTTTAACGTAACGACCGTAATGAGTGGTGAACGAGGCCAAATCGAGCAAGAAAAAGGGCGAGAAAAGATCAAGGAAACCCAGGTATGCTTTTCAGACGAGAAGCCAAGTTGATATACTTGATGATGGGTATAGATGGAGGAAATATGGTCAAAAAGCAGTGAAGAACAACAAATTCCCAAGGTTCGTCATTCGTTTATATGTTTATTTTCCTTGTTCGATTTAAGTTGTTTGATTCATCGTATTCGTGTTGTCTGTCCCAAAATAGTTGAAACCATGGTTAAATGTTACATTAGACACCGTTTTGTATTGGACGAGAAGATAAAGCGAGAGACGTGTAATTAAAATTATGATTATTATTAGTCATCTCATCTTCCTAAGTATACCGAATGATATCTTACAAAAGAATGATAATTAATTAGATTCTATATTACATGTAGAATCATAATTATCAATCCATACTACTTACATACATATATATAGTATATTACAAGCAGTGAAGTCGCCATTAGTTGACACTTGACAATTAAGACGCATATATGGTAATTGATTTAGCTAAAATTTATAGATCGGTAAGGTCGGGATGTAATCACTTCGTTGTTTTAATTACATAGATAATAAGCGTTTACCGCTTTACCAAAAACTATAGTTGGTGGTAACGATGCAACTCTAATCTTTAAACCGTATAGCAACTCAATCACCATGTTTCGACCGCTCTCCAAGCAGAGACAATTATTACACTCCAACAATCTCCCTCCCAATAATTGCACTACATTGCAACTAATGGGTATCGAAAATATGGCATTGACTATGATACCAATTTTTAAGATCAAGTGTTTGCACTTTACCAAAAACTGTGACCGGTGGTAATTATGTAAATTTTTAAACTATACAGCAGTTCAAACTACACGTTTAGATCGTTGTTATACTCCAACAAGAAACACAAAAAGAATAACAAGTCATAGCATAAAAATTAGGAATAGTTGCAAACTCCAAATACACTTCTTTGCATAAAACTCGAAAACTAATAATTCACCATATCAAAGATATACATCAAGTGGGTGCAACCATCTTTCTATACTTCATTAATTTGATATTAAATCATTTATTATATCAAATGAATATTTGACACGCACGCTTGAATGGTATAATCAAATCTAAAAAAATGAAATTTTTTTTTTTTTTTTTCGTTTGTTCCAGAAGCTATTACAGGTGCACACACAAAATTGCAACGTGAAAAAGCAAGTTCAGAGGCTGTCCAAAGATGAAGGAATTGTGGTGACAACCTACGAAGGGGTACACTCACACTCAATAGACAAACCTACCGACAATTTCGAGCACATTCTTAGTCAGATGCAAATTTACACTTCCATTTAAGTTGATACATAGTATTTTATGGTGTCCAGAAACCAACATTTTATGGACTCTTATGTACAATATACGTGGACATATACATACATAAATAAAATTGTGCCTCATACATACATACATACATAAAATTGTAATGCTAAACTTCATCGATTTTTCATTGTTGTTTCTCATTCATTTTGCTCATTTTTGTCTGGAAAGCATAAATGAGCATTGGTTTTTTTTCGTACGAGGAAAATGTAAAGATACAGACTAATATCAACTAAATACCGCCGACAACTTAATAATATTGCATATTAAAATGTTCAAAGAAACAATCTTTGGGAATCAATTATAATCTCACAATATCAGCAACCTAATCTACTTAGTTAAACTAAGGAGATTTGATATAATTGTTTTCCTACCTTATAGGATTTTAATGACTCGTGACAATACCCCTCTCAAGGTGGTATATAGATATCTCTAATACCCAATTCCTAGTTGTACACAACTTTAGTGGGTATGTCTACGAGTTGGTCTTCTGACTTTGACAAATGGAAACCAAATGATTTTCTCTTCAAGATTCTACATGATGAAATGCTTATCAATTTCCACATGTTTGGTTCGATCATATTGGATTGGGTTATGAGATATGTCAATTGCAACTTTATTGTCAGAAGAAAGTTCATTTCTTTGCATGGATTGTAGCCAATTTCTGCTAATAGTCTTCTTAGCCATAGTAACTCGCAAAGTCCCTTTGCCATGCCTTTAAACTTTACTTTTGCATGTGACTAAGTTCCCTCCCACGAATGTAAAGTATCCCGAGGTGGATATTTTGTCTAGGACATTCCAGCCCAATCAACATCGGTGTATCCCTCAACATCTAAATGATTATTTTTCAAGAACATCAGCCCCTGAAATTCCATATTTTGCTAGGTGAATTGTGGTGTAGTATGTTATTAGAATCTGATTTTCTCTTTACATATGAACACTCAAATCCATCTGAAATTCCATGCACATGCACATCCCAAACTCAAATTCAAATGCATGATTAATTACTAATCAACAAGATGTACTCATGTCATTCATATACATAGCATAGCTCTCTTACTACATGTTTAACAAGCCATATATATTAATTCATTGTTTCCAACTATGTTTCATTCAATTCTTTGCCAAAGATATCATGAACATTATTCTCTCACTAAATCATTTCGTTTTTCATACTCGGTGCATCCCACATCTTAGTCCACATCGTCCCATAATTATCACATAATTACGCAATAATCATAGTAAGCATATATGATTCACATCGAGGTACTGCAGTTCTCCCCTACTTAAGAAATTTTGTCCTCGAAATTGCCTACACATAGCATGACTGCCAAAACATAAACATATACTCATTTATATGTCTAACATAGAAAAAGCTTGCAGTAACATGAATGCTCATCAGTATAAACAACAACATAAAATCATACCAGAAAATAGATCAGGATATTGTTGCATCATATGCTGCTCCATCTCCCACGTTGCCTCCTCAACACCCCGTCTAGCCCACCATACTTTTACCATTGGGATTACTTTATTTCGTAATTTCCGTTCAGCTCTATCCAATATCTTAATCGGTATTTCCTCATATGACACATTTTATCCATCTGTACATCAGAAGGTTGTAATACATGACTCGGATCTGGTTCATATTTCCTCAATAGTGAAACATGAAACACATAATGAATATCACTCAATACTGGTGGTAATGCCAGTCGGTAAGCCAATGTACCAATCCGTTGCAAGACCTCATATGGACCAACATATCGTGGAGACACTTTCCACGCATACAAAATCGCACCACCCCTTTAAACGGTGAGATTTTCAAGAACACTCGGTCACCAATTTGGAATTGAAACGGTCTACGTCGCTTATTCGCATATGCAGCTTGTCTATCTTGAGCAGCTTTTAATTTCACTCTGATCAGTTTCACTTTTTCTTCCATTTCTCTAATCATACCCGGTCCAATATAGAACACTGATAAACATCATCCCAATATAATGGTGATTTACACCGTCGCCCATACAATGCCTCAAACAATGTCATCTGTATACTAGTCTGATAACTATTATTGTATAAAACTCAACTAATGGTATTGATTCTTGACATGAGTTATCAAACTCCAATATACATGCACGTAACATATCCTCAAGCGTTTGTATTGTACGCTCTGTCTGTCCATTTGTTTGAGGATGATAAGCTGTACTCAACCGTACTTCTGTTCCCAATGCTGACTATAAGCCTTCCCAAAAATGAGAAGCAAACATCGGATCTCGGTCCGACACAATCGAAACTGGTATTCCATGTAGTCTCACAATATTTTGAATAAACAATCGAGCCATTCTCAAGTAACTAAATGTCATATTGTATGGTATGAAGTGAGCTACTTTTGTCAGTCTATCCACAACCACCCAAATAGCATCATAACCACAAGAAATCCTTGGTAAATGAGTCACAAAATCTATCATGATATGTTCCCATTTCCATTGAGGAATTTCTAGACTTCTCAATTCGCCTCCTGGTCTCTCTTTTTTTTACTTTCACCTGTTACAAATTAGACACCGTTTCACAATTTCAAGTACATCATGTTTCATGTGTTTCCACCAAAACTGTGTATGCAAGATTTGTACATTTTCTTTCCTCCAGGATGTAGACTATATCTACTACAATGTGCACGTTATAGTAGTTCTTGGTGTAGTCCTAATGTAGCAGGTACTACCCAACGATGTCCATGTTTCAAACTCCCATCATCTGCTATGACAAAAGCAGATTTATATCCTTGATTTATCTTTTTCCTTACACTGTTGTACTTCATCATCAGTGTTTTGTGCCATTCTAATATTTTCAAAAATATCGGGTTCAACCAACAGTGTTGATACCCTAACTGGCACTGTCACTGCCTCAAACTCATATCCTAAAGTACAACAAGAAGTCATCAAAGTAGAGAATTGAATCATATCATTGGCAGTCGAGTGTACTTTTCGACTTAAAGCATCAGCTGTTAGATTGGCCTTTCCTGGATGATACTCGATTTTACAATCATAATCCTTCAAAAGATACATCAATATCCTTTATCTCATGTTCAACTCTGTCTGAGTAAACAAAAACTTCAAACTTTTATGATCAGTATATATGGTAAATGAGGTACCATATAAATAATGTCGCCATAACTTCAATGCAAAGACTATGGCTGCCAATTCGAGATCATGCACTGGATTTCATTTCATGTGGCTTCAGTTGTCTTGATGCATAAGCCACAAAATGTTTATCCTGCATTAATACACAACCTAAATCAAGTAATGATGCATCCATATAAAGAGCAAACCTTTCACGTTCTGATGGAATAATCAATACCGGAGCAGTTGTCAACCTATGTTTTAATTCCTGAAAGCTATGTTCACACGCCTCTGACCATTGGAAATGTACTC
The DNA here is from genome assembly GCA_907163345.1 of Haberlea rhodopensis. Classification (NCBI taxonomy): domain Eukaryota; kingdom Viridiplantae; phylum Streptophyta; class Magnoliopsida; order Lamiales; family Gesneriaceae; genus Haberlea; species Haberlea rhodopensis. The sequence goes on along the minus strand of CAJQUN010002707.1, from coordinate 3,182 downwards.
ATTTCTGTGTCAGTTGTGTTAATGGTTTGGCAATTTTTGAAAATCCTTCAACAAACCGTCTGTAATAGCCTGCCAAACCCAAGAAATTACGAATTTCTGGCACATAAGTAGGACCAATTCAATACCGCTTCTATCTTTTCTCGGATCTACTGATATACCATCTTTGAAAATCACATGCCCCAAAATCTCACACTGTTCAACCAAAACTCACACTTACTGAGTTTGGCGTATAATTGATGTGTTCTCAATAGTTGTAATACCATATGCAAATGTTGGACATGTTCTGCGTCACTACGAGAATAGATCAGTATACCATCAATAAAGACAATAACAAATGATCAAGGTATTCTTGAAAAACTCGATTCATCAAACTCATGAAAACAGCTGGAGCATTAGTCACTCCAATGGCATAACTAGAAACTCATAATGTCCATAACTAGTTCTAAATGTTGTTTTCTGTACATCTTCTTCCCTCACACGTATTTGATGATATCCAGATCTCAAATCAATCTTAGAATAAATCATTGAGCCCTGCAACTGATCAAACAAATCATCAATATGGGGAAGAGGATATTTATTCTTAATTGTTACCTTGTTCAACTCTCTATAGTCAATGCAGAGTCGCAGTGACCCATCATTCTTCTTTACAAACAACACTGGAGCACCCCAAGGCGATACACTAGGACGAATATATCCATTGCCAAGTAAATCTTGTAATTGAGTTTTCGACTCTCTCAGTTCAGTTGGTGACATTTGATACGGTGCTCGTGAAATTGCAGAAGTACCAGGTATATATTCAATGCCAAATCCATTTCCATTTCCCGACTTTTGGAAATCCATGTATTTCATCTGGAAACACATTAACGTACTCTGCAACCACTGGAATATCCTCTATTCTTCTTCTATTCTTCTTTCCAGTTACATCAATCACATATATCAAGTATCTCGTATGTCCATGTTCTAACAAACGTGACATTCGAATAACAGATATCACTGGAATCTTTGCACGTGATCCCTGTCCATAGAAGATCCATTGGTTTCCACTATCAGACTGAAACATCACTGTCTTCTGATAACAATCAGCAACCGTTTGATATCCACTCAACACATCAATACCAGAATACAGTCAAAATCAGTCATATCCAACACAATTAAATCTGCATGTATGTCATAGCCATCATCAAACCGAAAAGAGCAAGCATATACAATTTGACAAGTCATAATAGTAGTTCCATATCACATAATTACACAATAATCATAGTAAGCATATATGATTCACATCGAGGCATTACATAAAGTGTCAGCAAATGTCTTCATTTGTACAAGAAATTGCTGTGTGGATACATAGTTGGCAATATGGTACTTAAATCTTCTTGTTTCTTCATCAGGAGAGGATCGATTTGGAGGTTTTCCTCAGTTTTGTCTGAAAGGTATCACATATTCCCCATATGTATGTTGGTTAATAAAACATGGAGGGGGTGGTAGGAGAGCTTACCTCAAGATTGTTTTCAGGTGAAGTCATGGGCACTGTGGAGAAGGGGGTTCTTGATCCTGAATTTCCTCATTGGCCTTGCTTCTGGACTAGCAGTAGGCTCTTCAAGTGTGGACTCTGTTATGGTTTCTTCCACTTCAGGTGTATGCTCTCCCACAGAACTTATGACAGTCCTCCCCATGAGCAAAATTCAGTTCCTCAATTTTACGCACCCCTGAGAATCTGAGTTGATTATCATTGGTAAAAAAAATATGTTTCTGAGTCAAGGAATGCATCATCCATGGTGATATAAGTTTTCTTAGATGTAGGATCCAGACATTTGTAGCTTTTTTTTGGACTCCATAGCCCAAGAATACACATCACACAACACAATGATCAAATTTGTTCAGTTGATTTTTCTGAATATGGACAAACACCCGTGCACCCAAAGACTCACGGTGGAAGCATGAGTGCCGTAGGTAGAGGAACATGAAAGGAGAGCACCTTCGAACATGTGTGTATGCTTGTTTGTGGGAAATGACAATAATTGGAGTACATCATTCCGGATGTGATCTAGCTGATCATCCAATCCATCTAAAAATATGTGGACTCTTTCTTGTTGTACTAAGGCACTTGATTTCAGTTGCACACTGCATAGGATTAGGACAGCGAAAATAAATCTCATGTCACAATCCTTGCAGGTACACAATTTTTTTTGATTGATCCTCCTCTGTCGCAGTCGTGTGACTTTACGTTTGAATTCATAAACTTGTGATGTATATGTGCCATCAAAATAGGTAGTAGCAATCAAATCCAGACCTGCTTGGTTGTTGGGAAGCGAATGAAGTTAGGGAGCAGGGAAGAGTCCATCGAATTGATTAGTCATCCTTTCATGATGGCATTTTCGGTGCATCATTTACAGAATTCTTCTCAGATAGTGGGGGAAGATCACCATTAGTATATCCCAGTTTGTCCTACCTGAGATGTACATCTCAGCCACCAGAGACCAGAGGGGATAGTTGGATCCATCCAATTTGATGTTGAGTGGTAGTAGGGCCCCCAAGGGCACGTGTCGCTGGCCAAGCCATCGCTGGAGAATCTGTGGATTGAGATAGGGTCTGAGCTTTGGTTAAAGCCTCGGTCATTCTGGTCGTGAGGTTGTCTAGAATAGAGTCGGTGGATATGTTTGTTTGGTACATCGATTCATTATATGAAGCAGCGGTCTATGTATGTTATCTGTTTAGATTAGGGGTGCTTATCGGACCCGTCGGACGGTTCCAGGTCGATTTTACCAGAATCGATTCTGGTCCATTAGAACCTGTTTTAATTTTTTTTTAAAAGAAAATTGTGATGTAAAATTTTGTCACTAGCAGGGATCGAACTCGCAACCTCGTGTGTTCGAGCGAGAAGCTCTAACCAACTCAGCTAATTGGTCTCTATGTTTATAAGCTGAACTCAATAATATTTATATAAAATCAAATTTTTTCATTTTTTTTAAAATAACGGATCCTTTCCGGTTCAGCTCAGAACCAGATCCGTTTAGTCCGTAACCGGTAAGCTACCTATTTCGGAATGGTAGAACCGATCCAGACCGGTATCTTAGCAGTTCGGGATCGGTTAGCCCAGTTCTAGTTCTGAATCGAGCTAAACAGATCCGGTTCCCGGCCGAGGCCGATTGACCCGGCCCGCTAATCAACCTTTTTTAGATTAC
>CAJQUN010002706.1:0-23466 GCA_907163345.1 Haberlea rhodopensis | reverse complement strand
TCGATCGCCAAGATGTCCCCGATCGATCGCGAGATCACACCTGCCCGATTCTGAAAATTTGGTCTTCGGCGATCGATCGCCACTTTTGGCGCGATCCATCGCCAACCTCACCGATCGATCGCCCAAAGTGGCGATCGATCGCCAAGGCTTCTGGAGCCTACTGCTGGCTCGCGATCGATCGCCAAAAAACAGGCGATCGATCCCCAGCCCCTGAACCACGAAAATCACCATTTTGCACATTAAAACCTTCACCAACCTCAACAACATTTATACCAACAACTCAAAACCATTAAAACCACTTTAAACCTTCAATACACGTCATAAAACCATCAAAAATCTAACATCCCCCACCAAAAATCACACTAACCCAAACAAACCCATTTCAACCCTTTTAAAACCATTCCAAAACTCACACCAACACTTCAGAACAACAAGGAGTGATATATAAACATCCTAGGTCTTAAATCTTACCAAGAAGTATAAGAAAAAGCTTTTACAAGAATCTTGTCCACTTTGTGCCAAAATCGAGTTTGAGGGGCAAAGTGAGGTTTGGGAGAGAGATTTGGGGATTTCTGTGTAAAGAGTAATGTGAAATAAAGTGGGGGGGTACAGGTTAAATCCTTTTATTTAAACTTGTACCCCAACAATTAACATGAGGTAATTATACCCCAACATGGTATTTTAAACACATATTCACCACAATGCACCCAAATCCCACAATTAATGCATGTTTCACCAACCAAATAAATATACAACACATGTAAGCCATTAAAACGCCCAATTACCCATGCATGCTTAACGTGCACCCTGAAATGCTCTACCAGGTCAAGCCCACATGTGACTAAGCATTTCCACATGGCACATAGCATTAATTCTACACACATAAGGCCATTTATCACTATAATTAATCATATGAACACAATTAATGCCTTAAACACAATTAATCATTTTGGGGACATCACATGGTGCAACCTGATCTTCTTCTCAGGATTAGGAAGCACAATCAAAGGATCCTATGTGGCAGACTTTATCACAAAAGGCTCAATCAAACCAAGAAAAAATTTAGAATGCATGAAGATGGGACATTGAGATTCAATGATAGACTATTCGTTCCAGTTGTATCAACACTCAGGGCGAAGTCTTACAAGATTCACATCAGACAATATTGGCCATGCATCCAGGACAGAATAAATGTATCAAGATGTGAAACAATTATTTTGGTGGCCATGAATGAAGCAAGATGTCGTAAGTTTGTGTCTAAGTGTTTAGTGTGTCAACAAGTGAAAGTTGGAAGACAAAGCCAGCAGGAACACTGAGAAACTTAGACATACCAAACTGGAAATGGGAGCATATTACTATGGATTTTGTGACCGGATTGCCCAAAACTACGACACAAAAGGATTCAGTTTGGTTATTGTTGATCGACTTACTAAGTGTGCTCACTTTAACGGATGAAGAAGACTACATCAATGAATGATTTAGCACGGCTTTACATCGATCAAGTGGTGTGTTTGCACGGGATACCAGTCAGTATATATCTGATCGAGATGCTCGATTCACATCACAATTCTGGAAGAGTTTACAATATGTGTTGGGAACGAATTTGAAATACAGCACAACTTTCCATCCACAGACGGACGGACAGTCTGAGAGAACGATTCAAATTCTCGAGGATTTACTTAGAACATGTATTTTGATTTTCAAGGGCAATGGGATCGTCATCTGAAACTGGCAGAGTTTGTGTACAATAACAGTTATCAATCCAGTATTCAAATGGCACCATTCGAAGCTTTATATGGAAGGAAATGTCGAACACCACAGTGTTGGTTTGATGTTGGAGAGAAAGTATTGGAAGGACCAGAGTTGATCAAACTCATGAATGAAAATGTTTCCATCATCAAACGAGGTTATTTACAGCTCAGAGTCGACAAAAAGTTGGGCTGATGTTTGCAGACGAGATTTAGAATTTCACAAGGGGATAAGGTATACTTGAAGTATCACCATTCAGAGGAGTAATGAGGTTTGGTAAGCATGGGAAGTTAAGTCCGAGATTCATTGGACCATATGAAATTCTGGACAGAATAGGAACTTTGGCTTATCGACTTGCTCTACCTCCGGAATTAGATCGAGTACATAATGTATTTCATGTTTCGATGCTCAGGAAGTATGTTTCAGATGAAAGTCCATGTGCTTAAGGCAACAAGATTGAGATATCGAAGGAATGCACATATTCAGAATATCCTATCAAGATGCTCGACCCGTCAAGAGAGAATTACGAACTAGACAATTCCTTTTGTAAAGGTTCAATGGAGCAATCATTCAGCTGATGAAGCAACATGGGAAAAAGAAAGAATTATATGCTAAATATCCAGATATAAAATGCGATACAAGTTTCGAGGACGAAACTTTTTTAGAATGTATGGAGATTGTAATGGCTCATTTTTAAGGAATTTATTGACCCAAATATCGTGTAAGTTATAAATTATAATAAAATAATAATAAATATAAATAAATAATAAGAATATTGATATATAATAATAATAATACTAATAATAATAATAATATTTTTTTAATAATAATAATAGTCATAAGATTGAGAATCGAATTTCATTTACCAAAATTCATCAGATTTGTTATCCTCTTCGTCACTCACTATTCTCTTCGTTTTCTCTTCATCTTCTTCGCCGCGTCCGATTCATCCTTCGATTTGCAACGCCTCTTCTCCCCATCATCAAGCCAATAACTCTCAACCCTTCACCTACTCATTGATTAGTTATTTAGTAGCCTACCAACAAGAACCCAATTACAAATAGAAAAAATTCCTGTCTGTTTTTTTAGTTTCGAAAAGAAAAATTCCAGATTCACAGAATTTGAGTTTCGAAAATCCTTCCAAATCCGATCAGTAGCGAACAACAGAGAGGAAATCGGATTGTGAGCAGAAATCGAAAAGAAATTGGTATGAAATTTGATGTTTAGTTTCGAAATTTTCTTTTTCAATTTTAATTGCTGTTTTGATTTTTAATTATTTTGTTTAGGTTAGTTGGATTTAAATTGTAGTTTTTAGGGGTTTAATTTGTCAAGAACAAATTTTTAAGATTTGTTGTTCGAAAATTCTGGAATTTAAGAATCGAATGTATCTGATAATTCTGAAGACTTCATATTTATGTTCAAAGGTTATACTGGATTTTGGAAGAATTGAAATGGCATTTTGGTTCGAAAATTATTCTGAAATTTTGTATGTTAATTCGAAAATGATGATGGATTTCAAAGAGTTAGGATTATGTAGGTTGTTTTAGAACCAAGTTAAATGACTATGGTTTTGATAATGTTGAAATGGGTAATAGGAAATACTTGACATATCGGAGATTGTGGGAAGGTTTGTAGCTTGAACATTGTTAAGAAGTTTCGAGGTACGTAAAGAAGTTGCAATTTTCCGCAAATTTTTTAAGTATTTTTGTATTGTTTATTTTTGAAATGATTTTCGAATAGTAAGCATGCAAGAATTATTTTGAAAGATGATTTTAATAAGAAAATGTATTTTGTTGAAAAATAAATTTTGAATAACATTTTATTGTGTGTGAAAAAACTATTTTGAAAGGCCGTGTTGTCTTGATTCGGTGAATACAATTTGAAGTTTGTGAACTGTGGGTATTTTCGTTTCGTTGTGTCTCGCATTGCGACGAGGAAAAACGCGCATACTTTCGGCTCGTTGGCGACGAGAATAAAGAAACGCATTTCGTTTTGCCCGAGACAGAGGGGGGTATAATATCTGTCGATACCCTTCCAGCGGGTATAGTCTGGAATGATATCATTGTGTCACATCCGTATTGAGTATGCATTTGTTTCATTACAGCATGGCTATGTTTAATGATTAATTCTATAATGTTAAGACATTATATGATATGGTTATTCGTTTCTGTTACGTTTAGTTGGTTATCTGTGCAGTTATTTCCGTTATGATTCCGTTTTGTGAAATTTAGTTCCGTTGACTGCTCGGATTAAACCATATGTGTGAAAGTTATTTTGGATATGAAAGTATATTATTTTTTCGTCACATAATGAAAAATGATGTTTTTAATATTTTTATCAAATGTTATTATGCTTACTATAAAAATGCTGCAACTTACATTTACCTGTAATGTGACATATTATATGATGGAGTTGAAGACTTAGATGATGCAGAGGGTATTTAGTTATGCAATGAAAGTTAATTATGTTGAGAGGTTATGTTTTATTTGAGGACATGGAGTACTTTATTTTGATTTTAGTTGTTTTTGGATATTGAGACTTATTTGGGTTTAGTTAAATTTATTGTTTTGATTTTGGTATTGTGGTTGTAGTGATCTGGTAGATCACAGGGCACAATTTTTAAGAGGAGATTCTGCCCAAATTTTTCTAAAATAAAAGTCACGGATAAAAATTATTAAGTCTAACATCCGATAAGAATTAAATCGTTTCCCGCTAAATAAAAGTTCAAAGTGATAACAAGATATTGAATTGAGTGAAGCATTGTATTCAAGCAATTGAATACGGCGGGCGACCCGTCTGGACGAGCCGTCACAGTTTTATATATAGAACATAAAATGCGTGGTTCTACAATTGATTTCATAATTAATATCGTACATGTATTCAATTAATATACAGTATAAAACTGTAATTATTAAGAGAACGATCGTGTGGGAGAAAAATTGGTTTCATTCGAAGAATGATATAAACTTAAATTCTTGAAAAATTCTCTGGTATATATATGGATGGCAATGGTGTGGGTCTGGTACGTTTGGCCAAATCTGGGTATCACCCTGCTGCAAAAAAAAGGTTTTCTTAGATTCGCCCAGTCCTCGAATCCGGAGGGTTAAACCCATCCCACCATGCTTATTTCTTATTTTTATTTTTTTTTAAAAAAATATTATTAGCTAGAAATCAATTTTGAAACACAAAATTGAGTTTCGTCATTGAATTTCATGTTTTTCTCTAGTAAATATCCATAATAATATTGTAAAACATTTTTAAGGTACTAGATATTTATTAATATGATATATTCCCTTCAAAATATCCAACTTCTTTAATATGAACAGGTGAATTTTGATATAATCATAAATAATGTCACGTAATGATTCAATTAAAAAGCAAAATTTATATTTGATATTAAATTTTTTTAAAAAAATAAAATTTAATATATAAACGAGGTAGGTCTGAGACGACCGCTTCAAAACCCGTTAGAGGGAGTCCAAACCCATCATGGCGCCATCCTAGGTGTATAATTACACATCACTTAGGACCAGATACATAAAATTTCAAACACAATAACAATTTTAGGACACACATTTTGGTCTAAAAAATAATTTAAATTGGTCAATAAATATGCCTACATTAAAAAAAAATTCAAAATATTATTCATAATCTAATTAAATTACACCATAAAGTATCCAGGTCTAAGTATTGTTCGTTTTATAACTAAAAAAACAAATCATTACAGAAAAAAAAACTATAAATGAAGAAAAATTGTAGAGCATATTGCATATTGTTCATTTTATAATTAAAAAAACAAATCATTACAGAAAAAAGAAAATAATATAATATGAAGAAAAATTATAGAGCATATTAAACAATAGAGGTTTTTATGCGCATATTATTATTTGTCCGACAATATTTCATATCATATTAATCACTGATAATCACATGATGCGGACAATTTAGATATAAGATAATGAGCTAGATTTTATATGGCTACGTTTACTGATATAATCTATAAATATTATCCTCTTATCCACGAAATAAATGCAGCCGTATAAAACCTGACCAATTACTAACCAATTATCTTACTATCGATTTCATTTATATACATTCGATCTTACAAACATCAACACACATATAAAATATAAAAATATAGATACATATTCTTATTTCTTGGTCTTACCCAACACCTTATCCATTTAGTATTTTCCACCAACCAAAAAACAGAGTTTTTCATCCAATCCTACCTTTATATATCCAATCTTACATATATCTACATATATAAATATTTTCTTTTCCATCTAAGTTGTCAGAAAAAGAAAGTAGGAAGTCTTGCACAACCTGCTACAAAACATATGCATGAAATCGGATTATGAACTTAGATAACACAACAGACCTTTATATAATAATAAGTAGTCATTACATCATCACTTCAAACGGTACCTTATTTATATCAATCACAGATATAATTGCAACGTACAAGCACACAACGTTTTATTACATATGATATTGGGCTGCAGTTAAATTGCAACACACGACGTTTTAGATATGATACCGGGCTGCGTTTTATATATATATAATAATAAAATACCGTACATACAAGCACACAAACGTCTTACAAGGCAGCCCATGTGTCAACCCACGACATGCTATTTTGCACCAGTGTTCCCATCACGCGGATGACCAGCACCGGCAGCCCCACCAGGTACTCCTTGTGCAGTGCCAGATCCCCTCGTCGCAGCCGCAGGATGACCAGCACCGCTAATCCACCTTGGCCTCCTTGTGCAGTGCCAGATCCCTTCGACTCAGCCGAAGGATGACCAGCACCGACTCCTTGTGTAGGGCCAGATCCCGCCTGTCCAGCCGCCGCAGGATACCCAGCACCGCCAGGGACACTTTTCGTATCGTCAGATCCTTTCGATTCACCACCAGGCTGTCAACAAATAAAACTTCATTACTCCATCCCCAGTGACCAACAAAAAAAAAACTAAAACAAACAAGTTACTAAGTTCATGAATTATCAGGATGTTCACATTATCAAACCTTTGAAGCAGTATTCTTCGGCTTGTCCATGTCAGAATTGTCAAATAAATTTTTTATACTATACCAGATTTGCAAGGCTATATAAATAGAAAGTTGGAGAAGAAATACATACATACGTGGAGATCGGAAAACGAGTACGCAAGGTTTCTTGACAAGTGTTCAATATGTATTACGGGATGAATAATAAGTGATTATATAATCATATATGCAAATTAAATATGTATTGTTTTCTTTATTAGGTTGGGGAATTGCAGATATTTTTAACATGGTTTGATTCGAGTAGGTTCGAAAGGAGATAAACGTGACATAAATCTTTACCTCTGATATATTTGGTTTGTCCGATACGGATTTTGGGATAATATTCTTCTGGGTCAACATCAATACCAGAGATATTTATCTATTTACTTCTTCTTTTTAAATTTTCATATTATAAAAAATAGGACACATGTCAAACAATTGTGGGTAATTGTTTCGTTTTCTTTTCTTGAAAAAATGATTCGCGGGTGTGTTATGTATGCGTGTTATGGTATATAGGATATTTTATATTTGTAGTTCAAAATTTGATTGGTGTAAAATTTTCGTAAGTCCTCAAATCATAAATGTCCAAATCACTCAACAAGAAGAAATTTGATAAACAAACTAATTGCTCACAATTTGATCTTTTGTATGATGTAGATTTCGAAAAATCATGTTGTAACAAGTGGGTCCTATATATGATAAATGAAAGATATGAGTCCAAAAGACACCATTTGGATTCACCCAATCAAGGAAAAAAATGTACCCCAACGTGAATGGACACATTATTTCAAGCAAATTTCTGACTAGCTCGATCGATAGAGGTAATAGTGCTCGATCGATCGAGCATAAATATTTCTTTTTAATTCATTTTGTTTTCCAACAATCTTCCACATGAATTAAATTAATGCATGTTTGCAATTGAGTGCTTTGACGAACTATTATGGCATCTGGAGAGATAGCTTGTGGCTTTGAATCTTCCGTAGTAGTATTCAATCGGATTTACTTGACTTAATAGTGAACTTATAGTCTTGAACTATTTAGTCGTTGGTGTAATCCAAGACAATTGAACCCACATATAACAATTCTAACATTCGTATTGGTTTCTTACGGTTGTGTCCATTCCGATCTTGGACCACCATTGGTTTCATAAATGCTTTTCATCTTTGAAGCGGCCACACTTCGCACTCACGTAGGTGATCTCCTAGAAGAGTATCCCGCTATACTCCAACATTTATTATATCTTAAGAATCATTAAAGGTATTTTGCCTATCCTTGTACCCATTTTGCAGGCTACACGCCTCATCATAGGAATGTGTTGGAGAATGATCTCCAAAGTGTTTATACAATATCATAATTTAGTTGTCCATTTTGAACCTAGGTCTTGGGATCTCTATTCAACAAGGTTGGGTATCCACTATGACATTTTGATTATAGGGTTTAATCACATATACATCGATAAACTTCCACATGATCTCTTGGTTAACCATTTCATATGCGGATCCGCGATTTCACATAATCACTCACGATTTTGCCACAAGAGATCATTTTGTCACATAGCATTAGCACACACACATTTTAGTTGAATGCACAAGATTTTTCTCTAACACTTATAAAGTCACTCGGCCGAATAAGTTTTGTATGTTTTGCATAGAGAATTTTTCACAACAATATCTTTAGTTTTGGTAATCATATTACCTCTTTTGCATCATTTTATCCTTTTAGAATATTTTCATAATCGAATTTTTAAGTTGTTAACGCCTTATTTCTTACAAAATTCGATACCAGAGAAAATACTCAACTTTAGCTCACAATTCATATTAAGGGCATAAATTCTTAAAATTACAAGTTCAAGATTATATTTCTTGTAAACTTGAATTTAATAGCAAAGCTAAAATTTGAAACTCGAATTAATCCTTGAGATTTCATTCTTCAAATATCTTGGAAACTTTAATTCCAAGCATTGTTCTTGATGCACATACGTCAAAATGTCTCGTCAACATTTTTCTTTGTTACTTGATGATTCTAAATTGCTTCCCCAATGAGCAAATCATCAATAGACAAGCATACATATGCTTTAGGTGTGTACACATTTGTCACACTCGTTAATCTATTTGACAACATGATTTGCCAACTCTTCACGTCTTTTATTTGACGTTTGTTATGACTTTCTTTGGCCTTCATATATAGTTTAGCCAGCCAAGCACCCCCACATTTCAAATATTGTAGGAAACTCTTCTTTCCTTCAATCTCAAGGTTTTTCATCATTGCCTAAATGGGGTACTTTGTATGTGAGAATTGCAAACCCCCAACAACTTCGGGATAATCATGAATTGCACTGGCGTCCAAACTTTCGTGTTTCAAGTTCTAAGTGTTACTGTCTTATAAATCCAAATTCAAGATTTTATTTCTTGAAGATTTAGGATTTAAGCATATTTGCTTACAAATTGAAACTTGGATAATATTCTCAAACTGGGTTCACAAATTTTAATTTAAGCGCACTAACTTAGAAAACTTGAATTCAGATTTTTAAATCTTGCAAATTCATGTTATAAACATACTAGCTTAGAAATTCAAAATGAACCAATTGAGATATTACAACGCCTAGTCAAAATTTGTGGCTTCGATTCATCACTTGTGTTTTAAGCATACAAAGCTTAAAACTCGAATTCAAGATGTTATACGCAATTTGCAAGCAAGCTTAAGCTTCAAATTCTTAGACAACACAAGTATAATCTACTCACAATTTCCCGTAGCAAAACTCATGTGCTAAATTTTATTGCAATCTCATTCTTGAAGTGTTTAAACACATCATTGGCCTCGTTTTTGCTTCATAACAAAAAAGTCACAACAATATCATGTGCAAATATTGATAAAGTAACAAATTACTTTTCTCACATAAGTTTGCACAATCTTTCCATCACAAACATCATTGTGAGTTAATTCTAGAGACGTTACGATTCTTCTAACAAATGAATGTTGATTTTGTTAACTTAGTGCCCACACAAGCAATAAATTCAACATTACAATTTGTGTTGCGAACTATAGTTTAAATGATCCTAACAATCATGCCACAAACCATAAGATTCAATACAATAAGTAATAACATAAATTGTATTGCTTTCAACAAATATCGTCATTACATTTATTTAGAATCACTCCATTCTTGGAGTTTATAACTTTCAAAGATACACAATCTAATTAAGCGGTAAGCGCTGGATCATCCAAATCATTTGAGAGACGATCTTCTTCGGTCACATTTACTTGATCAATAACCTTCCCACGATCGTCTTTATTGCGACAATCCTTCGCCATGTGATTGAGTTTTCCACAATTGTAGCACTTGCCTTTGAACTTCTTCACCTTTCCAGATTTGGAGGCCATGCCGTAAAACTTGTGGGCCAGCGTGTTTTTCCACTAAGTTCACTCGTGCTTCATGTTGGTGCCAATTTTCATTCCTTTCGGAAATTTTGTTGTCCTCTTCGATTTTCAAGTGAACCACAAAGTCTTCAAGATTCATATCTTTTCGTTTTGCTTGAGATAATTCTTGAAGTCCTTCCATGATGGAGACAACTTTTCAATCATGGTGGCCACTTGTAATGCGTCACTTAGAACCATTCCCTCCGCATGAATTTCGTGCATGATTACTTGCAAATCTTGCACTTGTGCTATCACAGGCTTTGTATCAACCATTTTGAAATCCAGGAATTGCCCAACGATGAATTTCTTCATGATGACATCCTTGGATCTAAACTTTTCGCCAAGGATTGCCACAATTCATTGGACGTCTTCACTAGACAATACACATTGTATAATGTATTGTCCAGTCCGTTGAGTAATATAATTCTTGCACAGAAAATCGCTTTGATTCCAAGCATCAACCGCAACCCTCTTTTGGTTGTCGGTTTCACTCTCCATAATAGTATGAGCATCCTCATTGAGGAATCTTGCCAACCCCAAGGTTGTCAAATAAACAACATCTTTTGTTGCAATCGCTTGAAATCGTTCTCATTGAACTTTTCAGGCCTATTACCATGATGAACTGGAGTCGTTGTTGCACTCGACGAAGCTATTTTGTTGCCATTCTTGTCTTAAGATTGTTGTTAAAATTTCTCTCAAAGTGTATCTCAGGATTGTAGTAACAAAATAACAAATGCTTCACAATTTATGTCGATGCGAGATTTGTAATCTCTATCCTTAAGACAATATTGCCCTGCTACGGTGCTAACGATTTGCTATGGCATTTGTCTCTCAAGATACAACGACTATGACTTGTGATTGGAGCACTCCAAATCACAAATCCTCAAACCACAAAGGTTCAAAGAACTCAACAAGAAGAAATTTGATGAACAAACTAATTGCTCACAATTTGATCTTTTGTATGATGTAGATTTCAAAAAATCATGTTTGTAACAAGTGGGGAATGTCCTATATATAGTAAATGAAAGATAGGAGTCCAAAAGACACAATTTGGATGCACCCTATCAAGGAAAAAACGCACCCCAACGTGAATGGACACATCATTTCACGCAAGGGACGAAAATTTCTGACTAGCTCGATCGATAAAGCTATAGTGCTCGATCGATCAAGCACAATTTTTTTTTGATTCATTTCGTTTTCCACAATCCCCCACATGAATTAAATTAATGCATGTATTCAATTGAGTGCTTGACGAACTATTATGGTATCTGGAGAGATAGATTGCGGCTTTGAATCTTCCGTAGTAGTATTCAATCGGATTTACTTGACTTAATAGTGAACTTATAGTCTTGAACTATTTAGTCGTCGGTGTAAACCAAGACAATTGAACCAACACCATAACAATTTTAACCTTCGTATTGGTTTCTTACGGTTGTGTCCACTCTGGCCTTGGACCACGCTTGGTTTCATAAGTGTTTTTCAACTTTAAAGCGGCCACACTTCGCACTCACGTAGATGATCTCCTAGAAGAGTATCCCGCTATACTCCAACATATTCTTATATGTCTTAGGAATAATTAAAGGCATTTTGACTATCATCGTACCCCTTTTACAGGCTACACCCCTTATCATAGGAATGATTTGGAGAATGATCTCCAAAGTGTTTATATATATATCAATTTAGTTGTCCCTTTTGAACCTAGATCTGGGATCTCCAGTCAACAATGTTGGGTATCCACTATGAGATTTTGATTATATGGTTTTAACCACATTCCTCTTGATAAACTTCCACATGATCTCTCGGTTAACCATTTCATATGCGGATCCGCGGTTTCACATAATCACTTCCGATTATGCCATTAGAGATCATTTTGTCATATAGCATTAGCACAACACATTTTAGTTGCATGTACATGATTTTTCTTTAACAATTTATAAAGCTACTCGGCCGAAGAAGCTTTAGATGTTTTGCATAGAGGATTTTCCACAACAGTATATATCTTTAGTTTTTGTGATCATATTACCTCTTTTGCATTATCTAACATTTGCATTATCTAACATTAACACTATCTAACCCTGGTCTGATCTAACATTAGGCTTGATCTATTCTCGACATGACTTATCTTGTAGCTGCCAACTTATCCAATTCCAATGTCCAAAGATTTGCAACGTGGAGCATCAACCTAAAATTCCAAATCACAAATTCCAAACAAGTTCCAAGGACAAAAAGACAACATTCTAATAAAAGGACAAGAAGACTTAACACTTCAAATATTTTCATTTGCTCTTCGTTCTATTTGCTCATTTTATTGTACAAACACATTGTAAATTATTATTATTATTATATATTATTATTTACAATTTTAATATTTTATATTTTTTTAAAAAGAACATTAAAAATAAGATAATTTGATTTTAAAAAAATAAAAAAACTTTCAAGAATTTAAAATATAAAAACTATTTAGAAATGTTGTGGGTCTCGAAAGTGGTACTTTAGGTCTTTGGGAACTTGTTTTTTACTATATGAAATTGTTTTTTACGAAACTGAATTTGATTCATGGACAACCCTAAATAATAAATTTTCAACCCGTATTCTCCATTTTAGATACACAATATTGTATGCTCAAGTCTCAAACTTTTCAAAGCTAACAGGTCCAACTTCCTTATATACCATGGCATGCAGGTATTCAACTGTTTTGGAAGACTGTTTGCAATTTGAGGCTTTCTTACACGGAAAAGACCTGTCTACATGGCCTTCATTTGTTTTATGGGCGAGGACCGTGTGGCCAAAAAGTTCAGCTACACATTAGAAGTCAACACCTGTGGCCGTAAGTTGGTACGGCAAGGCCTTCCAAGAGCATACGCGACAGTCAAGATGGACTGATCATTCCAAGGACCTTGGCTCTCTATTTCTCCGGTGGAGACGGTAAACGACTCAAGTTGAGGGTAACTGGACGAATATGGAAGGTGTAAGGCCGGAAATGGTTTGATGTCTGATCGATTGCACAGACTGTTGAATTACAGTCATTTTGATGCTTAAATTTGATGTATTCATGATATTTAACTTTTGTTGGCTTCAAGAATGTTAAGATACATTACTTGTGTTTGGATGGTAAATACTGGATAGAATTAAATTCATTTACTTATTTTACCAAACCGTGGATCATAATGTAGCCTTTGGATTTTGTTCTCTTAATTTGATTCTAAAAGTTAAAGTAGATGGAATCAGGGGGAGTATAGAAATTTTAAATTCTTTAAAAAATTACACTCCAAATTTCAGTTTTATCGCTTAAAGGAGACTGTCCGAGTCTAACAATTTCTCTGTTAAACTGAAAGAACGGGAATATACAGTTTTCTGACCAATAATATGATGGCTAAACTTTTACTTATGATTATATGAAATTCATGCTTATTATTACTTAGATTTGGTTTTGGAGATTTGGGGAAAATTCCTTAAAATGTTTTTTAAAAAAATTACCTCATATATAGTTATATACAGAACCGAGCCAGGATTCAAAATTATAAACTAGGTATGGTCAAAAGAGCTATCACGATTTAGAAGAGGGTCGGACGAAAAAACTAAATTTTTGAAATTTAACACTAATTTTTTGAAAATTTGCATGTTGTTATAGCTCACCCTAGTCCTGCCATGGTTATATACATTTTTGGCTTTAGTAGATGGAGAGAAGAAAATGAGTAATACATGTTTATTTTATTCAAGAACTAATGTGAATTATGTTGGATAGAATAAAACCCTGTCGTATAATTTATTTAATGAATGAATGGATTTATTTAATAGACGTGCAATTTTAAGGCATGCACGTAGGTAGTGGGTTGGGTGTTATTAGCGGTTAAAAAGACTTTTGCATGCGACTTTCCCGCGAAACTCAGCAAAGGATTCAAAGCTTCATTATGCCTTTAATTTGTCCCACACAACAAATTCGGAAAAGCAGAGACTTTTCTCCATCTTCCTTATTTTTTGAAAGTCTGGTTTGGAATTACTTCGTAAGTTTTTCACTTTGATATCCTTGAACAGTAATTGGATTTCCGGTTTTATTTACATTACATGTTGTAATTTTCTTAACCTTAATTTATATATGTTACATATGCTTTTGCTTTAGTTTTCTTTTCAAGAAAGTCTACCGATGTAACATTTTTAGGCACCGATATAATTATATGCTCATTTGATATTAGCCCATGTCCATGGGCTTGATTCGTAGATGGGGAAATAAGGGTGGATTTCCATTTTCCATTTCAATCTGCATTGGACAGTATATGGTAGTGACCTCATATATTTTCTTGATGCAGCAATAATTTCTCAAGCAAGTTGCAAAATTTAATATAGATTTCTGGTATCTGGTTTGGCTAAAATTTCAAGATTCGTGTGGTTGTGCCTTCCAAGATTGAAGGATGTTGTGCTGTGGAGGTGCAGAAGAGGAAAGTTTAAGGGGTCCTCCGGCAAACCAATATACGGCCCCGCCTAAATCCGGTAACCCATATCCTGGTGGCACAAATGCTGGAGGTATATATATTTATACATACTCTTCATTTCTTCTCATTTATACACGATGATGAATCAATGGCAGAATTTATTCATGTTTATAACTGGCTATCTTATTCGTATAGTATGATTTATGCGAAGATTTTTCATGCATATCATCTAAAAATTCGGGATCTTTAATCATTGTAGCGATTTTTTTGGGTTCAATTTCTTAAGGTAGTGAGAGAGGAGAGCCAAGAACTTCTGCTGCAAGAAGTGGAGTTCCTCAGAAAGTTTTACCTATTGAAATACCGCACTGTCATTGGATGAGCTAAATAAATGGACAAGTAATTTTGAACGAAATCTCTGATCGGTCGAGCTCGTATGGTGAGGCTCGTATGGTCGAGTGTTTTATGCAAAGTTAAGAAGTGGGCAGCAAGCAGCAATCAAAAAGCTTGATACCAGTTCAGCACCCGAGCCCGAATCTGATTTTGTAGCCCAGGTATTTGAATATGGTATTTCAATTTTTCTTTCCTACTTTTGCTCATGGATATGAAAATGGTGAGTTTGTCTTAAATAATGTGGTCCATCCAGTTATCCTTGGTTTCGAGGCTAAAGAACGAACATTTCGTGGGGTTGCTTGGGTACTGTCTCGAAGCAAACAACCGAATCTTAGCATATGAGTATGCCGCAAAGGGTTCTTTACATGATGTTTTACATGGTACGTCGAAGTACATATATTCTTGATTTTAGTGAAGCATAATTTGATCGTTGTGCTGTTATGTTCCAGGTCGAAAAGGGGTGCAAGGGGCAGAACCTGGTCCAGTTCTGACCTGGTATCAGAGAGTGAAGATTGCTTATGGAGCTGCAAGGGGCATCGAATATCTGCATGAGAAATGCCAGCCTTCAATTATCCACCGTGATGTTAGATCCAGCAATGTGCTGCTTTTTGATGATTTTCTAGCCAAGATCGCTGATTTTAGCTTGACAAACCAGTCATCGGATACAGCAGCTCGACTGCATTCAACTCGAGTCCTTGGAACATTTGGCTACCATGCTCCAGAGTAAGTTAAATACTCAACCATGATATCATATTAATAGCCCAAGCAAATGTTCTATATGAATAATAGTGGTCAAAAATCAACTTCGTTTATAGGACAAAACTTATGAAAGATACCACTTAAAAACAAGAGAAACTAACCCATGAAAACCCAAAAAGATTTTATCAAGAGACCACTGAATTGTTCGTTCATTATGCATAAGTATAGGTAGACACTCTTCATGCTATGCCAAATCTTTAAACGTCAATAGTTGAAAAGGGTGATTTTTGCTTGAAGTTTTAACACACATAATGTGATGCTAAAGGTACGCAATGACGGGACAAATAACTCAGAAAAGCGATGTATATAGCTTTGGAGTGGTTCTTTTAGAACTTCTAACCGGGAAAAACCAGTAGACCACACAATGCCTAAAGGCAACAAAGTCTAGTTACATGGGTAATTTCTTGTTTTTTTTTTCATGTCACGCTGAACGATCATTTGTCTCTAACAGTCTGTAATGGTAATTGATCGTTACACAACTCAAATTTTCCTTTGATTTCTTCAGGCTACTCCAAGGCTTAGTGAAGATAAAGTGAAGCATGTGTTGATCCAAAGCTAACAATGATTATCCACCAAGGCCATTGCAAAGGTTTTAGTCGTGAAATATACATTAGAAACATATTTACGATTTGAAAACTTCTATCTTATGAATCTTTATCAATGGCAGCTGTTGCAGCACTTTGTGTGCAATATGAAGCAGACTTCAGGCCAATATGACAATCGTCGTCAAAGCATTGCAGCCGCTTCTCACTCTAAACCAGCTGGCCCTGATTCTAATTCATAATAATTGTGCTAATGTGATATCTGGGATTGGCCAAAAGCTCGGAGCAATCTAGGTCTTGTTGCTTGATAGCCAAAACTAACATAATTTATTAATGATGTCAATGGCAGCAACGTTGTTTATCAAAGTATAGTGTATCATTTTCAGTTTTAAATACAATTATTTAGCATGATATGTATAATTCTCATTGATAATATTAAGATAAGCTGTCTCACTCTCAATGGTGGCAATATGAAGTAGACTTCAGCTCCAATGTTTGATAACTATAGTGGATAATATTTGAATCATTGTATTACTCATATTTCTATGCCATGTGTCAATTCTAATATGAATGATCTGAATGTGCTATTAATGATTGTGTCTAATACTAGACATTATATGCAATATGACTCATTGTTAATTGATAGTAAAGTTGTCAAACTAGCATACTTTTGGTATAATTTATATTATGTGGATAGTCCTGATACAGATTGGTCTAGATGAATGCGTTGGTAAAGTTTTCTAATTTTCATTCAAACTGTGGTGTACGACTCCTTTCTTGAAACCTTTATGATATTGGATTTATATTTAAGTAGTGTAATCTATTTAAACATGTAAGCATTCATAGTATGGACTCTCTTTCTTTATCTGCAAAAATGTCTTTAACCATTTATCAAATGAACACTCAAAAACGACTAGGCCACAAAAAGGTAATCGTGTAACGAACCAGCATCCCCGGTTCTTGCATACCAATTTCCATATTAAATTCGTGAAAATTGCTCAAAAGCAACGATAATTACTTGGCATTTCCATAGCGTTTTCAGTTTTAGCAAACAAAACTTAGAAAAGAAACCCAGAGTGGAAGTGAGCTGCAACTATGGATGTGTGGAACAGAGACAGTGCCAACGGTGATGCAGATTGTCCTGCACCAGACTTCCTGAGAGAGACCTAATTTCCCCTTTGCTTGTCACCCCTTGGATTCATCGAAATCTCATTTCTCACCCTTCCCTATGGCTGGTAATTTGTGTGTTTTTGCGTTGGATCAATAAATAATGCTTGCAATGATTCCTTTTTCTATTGGTTAAAAATTGTAGCGAGGTATTTATTAATTTTTGTGGTGTCTAACGGGAAATTTGACGATGTCTTGGGGTGTTTAGAGGGCAGCATCACCATTAACATATTTAAAATAGAATATGTCAAATCAATGGTGATATGCATCTATAAGGACATAAAGATAGCATCAAAAAACTGTCAGTTTTATGTTGCTTTGCTGTCAAGATACCAGAATGTCCTATTGAAGATTGTAATCTAGAACTTGTTAAAAACATGTTATGACTTTCAAATATAGTTGCTCTTTTAACTCTCTTTTCGATTTTCTTTCGTTCATTATTTTGTCCATTTATATATCTCCTTTCGTTGCAGTGCGGAAATTCTGTTCGAAACATAGATATTCTTAATTTGAATGGCTTCCAAAACATATTTTATAACATACAATAGCCCAATTAAATGACTTTTCAATCTACTGGATGTTAGGTAATTTGCACTTCACAATTGTTGTGCTTGCAAATAGCATATTGGGAATAAAAGTGGTAAACCAAGACCTTCAGATAAAAGTTTACAGTTCAGGGTTTCTGATCTTGGAGTGAAGAATTGCAAACTTATGACAAATTTGAACCTTAATGGCTTTAAAGTATACGTAAAGTTCTTGATGGCCCAAGCGTCTTATGATTACTGATCCTTTCGTCTAAAATGAGTCAATTTTTGCTCTGAAACTTGATTGTATGTGAGGACATGGGAACGCTCGATTGAGCTTTAAGCATAGCTATTATGAATTCTGTGGTATGGTGATTACGCAGAGCACAAACAAAAAAACCAAAATCAAAACCCAGATCCAAACTAGGAAGAAGGAACCCAGATCTAACCAAAATGGAAACACTCAATTGAGCTTAACTTGTTAATATTGGATTTACACGGCTATTTATCAAAGGGTACCTTCTTTTGTGCACAGAAAATAAACACAAATCTAAACTAGGAAGAAGAAAATTGAGTTCATCAATCAGAAATCAGCCAAGAACAAAATTAAAAGGATATACTTGTGCAAACATCACTGTTCCAATATCTCTGTATACGCTCCTTTGACTTCGAACCAGTTATCTAAAACTGAATTACAATTTATAGGACTCATTTATGTCTAATATTATTATAATCAAAATGCAATTCCTATCCCCAAAAGTTAAACTAAAAACATGAACACAATCACAGGCAGCAAGATATGAGGCAAAGTACTTCAAGGCCCCAACAAAATTAAACACTGTTTTCTCGCAATTACCGATAATAGCATGCAAATTATGGCCCCAAGGTCAGAGTAAGCACTACGCCATGTCTTACCAGGAGGAAAGAAAAAGGTCAATGGGAAAGATCAAAAGTGCTACGGATGGTTTTTTCATTAAAAAAGCTGCTTCCAGCAGAAAAAGGAATTACAACCCGGTTCAATTGCTTATCAGACATGACTGTATACATATTTCTATTAAGGGAGGAAAGTAGGAAATTAAATATGGCATTATCATAAATATTTTCTATGAGACGAAGGTGGCATGATACAAGTGACTCTCATAACTACAAATCCCACGAAGGGATACACCTAGCAAATTAAAGCTGATGACAATCTAAACAAAAGCTGATGACAATCTAAACATTACACTCACTTTTACAAACTCTCAAGTTTTTCTTCGGCCACCTGCATGATGCAAAGTAAGCACACCAATCATTATATACACAAATCTTAGAGCAGATGTCAAAACTCAATGGAATATGTCGTGGATATTAACTGACACACCACTTCATGCATATTCTACTGGAATACTAATACCAAGTCTTAGCAATTTAACAACAACAATGTATTGAAATTTGATCCTGGAGTCAATTTTTTTAACAAAATTAGTTTCTGGAAACAAAAAATCAGAGAAAACTGGAGAATCTAAAGAAATTTCTGGACAATGTCGAACAGCTTACCTATCGTTAGCGTCTAGTCCTAGGCTTACAACGGACTCAGCCAAGAAGCTATGTGATCAGAAGACCACTCTGGAGAAGAAGAGCAGTATCTTTTCGCAAGCTATCCTCATCCAAGAGCTCCAACAGAGACTCGACGGACAAGGAATCCGCTACAAGGGCATCCATTGATATTATAACTCGGCATAATGCAGATTAGAAACTACCAGTTACGCTGGGATTGGGGAAGGGGAGAGGTAGTGAATGAACTATAAAGATTACAAAACACTGAAACTTACTCTTATTATACCTGAGTAAAATATATAATCATGAGTTCCGATAAAATCTCTTGTGCAGTTCGTGAATAGGGGTTCATTTGTGGCGGGATCCATTCTTCTCCTTTGTTCCAGACCAAGACCGACACCAACTCTTGCAAATGATGAATATGCACTTACCTAAGGAATCAATGCCGCAAATATAATAAATTGAACATGGACACAAGTAATTGTCAAATATAGAAAAAAATTAACAAGGTCATACCAGTGGCAGCTGATGTGTTTAGTTTGGCAGCAGGGCGAAGAATGCCAAGTGGGTCAACGGCTAATTCGGGATGAAGTGGATCCACCTTCCCCATAGCAAGGAGGGAATGCGGAGCACTGTACTTCAAACCAAAAGGTAAATTAAAAAATATGCATCCAGCAGTCTAAGCTTACATGAAGGTCCAAGGGGGAACTGCATGTATCAGATTATATTACAGACAGAGAACACAAATCACCTTCCAGGAACTGAATTAAAATCCCCGCATACCAGCATTGGGATGTCTGCACTAGCAGCAATTTTTTCCAGCCCTTTCAATAGCGTGTGGACCTGATATGGACAAAAACATAAGAGCACCTTTGATAGGTGAATTTCAAAGAGAGCAAATATGTTACTTGAGAGGATGGCCCCAAACAAGACCTCCGCAAAGTCTGACATCCTTCAACTCATGATGCACATTTACATGTGTGTTTGCCTGTTTCAGAAACATGAGGATGATATGGATCATGAAGTTCTCCACCAGTAACCCTCCAAATTAAGGGTGTGAAGAATAATAACAAAGCATACCATGAAAACACACAGACAACATATTAGAATACACATGAAGACAGTATTGACAAAGCAAAAGAAGAAATTTATGGAAACGTGGCAATTGGCATAAAAAACAGAAGATATCAATTTTGTTCATTGGTCTTTAGCAGGACAGAAAAAGACTCTGCAAATAGTATCTAATTCCCGCGCAAATTATCATGACTACCTCCACAGCTCCACTTAACTTCTTCCTTATCGTTATCTTTTCAAAAGCTATGTGGACCTTTTACTGCATCTGAAGTACAATAAACTTTTTATGTATTCATTCTTTTCTCGTGCTGGTATATTCATATTTACAATTATATCTCAACAGGCTAGACGTCGTAATATTTGATTCAAATATATATTCAATGATCATATTATTGCTATTAAATCATGTATATAAAATCAAGTTTTATCTCACTAAGTGAGCTCGGCTTAAATCATGTATGTTTGACTCAAAAATAAAATAAAACTACAACTTAAAATTTGTAATCACAAATTGAATTCAATGAGAAATCTTACAACACAACAAAGCTGGCGCTTTCCATGGTTATCAATGCCCTGGTTACCGAACTTTGCCTCAAGAACTAAAATTAGTGCAACATTATCCTGTATGAAGGAAAAGGGAAATTAAATATTTATCTAGTAAAACTGAGATAACGTTGATAAAAAAAAAGTACCATAATCATCATCCAAGATTTAATTATGAAAGATGTAATCCAATAAGCCAAAAAGGCCTTCAAATGTTGCAAGTGTGGTACCTTGACCAGTCGACTTAAAGCATTTTTCTTTGCGCGCTAGGAACCAAAGCATCAGTTAGAGATTGTGCAGCTTTGTTAAATTCAACCTACATTAACAAATGCCAAAAATGAAGCCGATATGAAAGGAGCCCAGAACATGTTCATTATGGCGCTTTAGCTACCTCATATTTTTTGACATGTGAAAATCTATCACGGCGGAAGAAAGTAGCACAACCATCAAGAGTGTTAATGTTCCCCCCAAAAACCTGCAAACAACAATAGCAGAGCGGGTCAGTAACTTCATGACTTTATCATCTAGATTTAATCTTTGTTTTCACCAACCTCTGTTGTTTTCCTTTTAAACAGAGCTTGATAGCCATGCTTATCCAGCTCAGGTGCAAAGAATTCCTCAAAATGATCACTTTGAACCTGACATAAGAAAATTTACACGAAGAAAAGGTGTTAAAGTTAAACATTATTGGCATGACCTAAGAGGCCCTTAAAATGGGTCAAAATCCAACTAGTATAGGCCAATCAACTTGGCGATAAAGTCAATCGTATATTAGAGGAAGAACGAACAGCTCTCTATCAACATGCCAAATGATGACAAGTATTTGCAAAGGGCTTATAAAAAAGATATTCAGAGTAGTAATAGATCTACAAAAGAAATGTTTTTTTTTTTGGTCGGAAAAGAGCATAATATATAAAGAGTACCAGAGGTACTACGAAAGTTTACAGAAAGTTTACAAAAGGCGAGCTGGCTCGCGCAGTAAAGTAAAAGAAAAATACAGTTCAATCTGCACGGGTCTAAACCATTTCCTATGTTCACCATCATAATGAACAACTTAAATCCAATATTAACCGCTAAAAGTTTATTAAAAAAAACATAATACAATTTGCCAGAGTTTTGTCTACCTCTTGAAGGCAAACAATGTCTGCATGATAACCAATATTTCTCGGAAAAGGTTTTGTCTGCGGTAAGTCCATGAAAGAGCCCAGGATGGGCAATAGCTGAATAATTCGCCCATAGCATAAACATCAGACAAGATGTTGTATGAAAGCACTGTAAACGTTCCGGCAGATGAAATGCGACCATCCAAATCTAGATGCCCAGGAACATCAATTCCAATAACGAAATCATGCGCCGTGGACTAGGTGATGGAGCTGGAATCACCCGCGAAGTTGATAAGGTACTAGCAGGACCCACAGATAATTTTGTTTCCGCATCTACCACAATGCACTCAAATTTAAGAACATGACCAATATCATCAGCTGTGTTGGTATATGTCTGGAGCGTCCAACTTCAAACCATTTTCACCACCACACTCCTCTGAGTAACTGCAGCAGGATACAATGCAGTGGTGCCATTTGACAAGCTAGGATTTGATTGAGAGGTTGGGAAATTCATGTTAATCACACTTGTTGTTGTGTTCTACCAGTACTGTTGAAGCGCCCAAAAATCTCTTCCTCGTCATTTACATTTTCATTCACAGAACTAGCAGCACGCTCATGCAGAACGGATGATGTTGCCAGGCATCCGAAAAACACTTAGTAGAACAATGGTAACTCTTGCAACAGGAATTTGGGCCTTACACATCCAAGGCATTGTAAGTAGCTTGCTCAGTGGGATGAACCGTACAAACTGCAACCTTTTTATCACTTTGTACACGGTACCTGCATGAAAAAACAAATATTTTGTAAGAGAAACAGTATTGCCGAATGTTATTCTAGCATTTATGACACTTCTAAATTCTACAAATTATTCTATAAAAAGTGTGTATAAAACAAACAATCATCATTGTAAAAAGGTTCATCAGCTCACACGTGATATCACCAACAGTATTTCAAGTACCACCCTGAGATCAAATATACCAAAATCTCTTAACCAGCATAATTGAAAGGAAATTTACCCAAATTTCCATAAATAAGATCAAGTTTCTGTGGAGGCCAAAAAAGGCTGAAATTTATCTCATTTGCCATAACAATATTTTCATAAATAAACAGCATTATCTCGTCTAACATTCTCGTTGTCACCATCATCAACAATGCCTCATTCTCCAACTAGTTAAGTTGCCTA
>CAJQUN010002705.1:0-23474 GCA_907163345.1 Haberlea rhodopensis | reverse complement strand
TTTGCTAATAATCCAATCCCACTCAACCATTTGCTTCAACTTTAAATTCTTATCCGAGATCAGTGAATCTCTGTTATTAAAGAGCTTTTGTTTAATTATAGTAAATTTTCTATTTGTTGTGATTCCCACAATTAACAGTATTATTAGCTTTTACATCCTTATCATTCGTCCTTACCTCAATGTTATTGAACATTATGACGCCTAATCTTTGTTTGGTTTTATAGTTGATGCAATGGATTACTAAATCGTAGCCTTCAAGGCTTTGGTTCTTTACTGCCTGATATGCATAAAGCTTTTTTGTTTATTTACTCGATCTTCTACCCCTCATTTACAGAGAATGGGCGTGATGCTTGGTCAAAATCTCGACTTAAAGATGTGATTGTTGGTGGCCACCGACGAGGTTTCACTTGTGAGGGGAACAACTCCATATAATACTAAGATAATGACGATAATTTCTCTTAGCAATTGGTATTGGAAGGTGGGGGAGTGGGAGCATGGTGCTTGTATGTTCTAATTTTGCTTGAATTCTGCTTTACGTTTTTCTAGACATTCTATAAGATGGTCTTACTACTGGTAATGAAGTCATAATTAGGCTGAACATAAGCTTCAATGGGAATGTGTGAGTTCAAACTGTGTGCAGAGATCGCATTGTTCTTAAATCTGGTATCTTATTGCACCTTGCGATACATATGGTAAATACAACGAGCAGGTTGCAACATGTGAGCTTGCTTTTGGTGTTGTTTGATGGCTATGAAAGCACTCCGATGTCTATGAAAGCACTCAACATCAAGCTAAGAAGACTCCATTTCTACACATCATTTGCAGCTCTTGTTATGTCATATCGAAATACATGTGTGAGTCACTATCTTATTATAATATATAATATGGAAATATCCTACGTGGATCACACTCATCCCATTTCCAATAATTTAATCAATAATGGGGACACCGTTTTATTATTATACATGATACGCGGCCATAATTCAAGAATTGTACATAATTTTAAAAGATATCGGCCTCGATCGAACAACTTGGAAGCATCTCTACGTGTTGTGATGCAATACGAAGAATTTTTTCAGCGGGGTCATTCAAAATTATGTGGAATGTGGGGATACCGTATAAAAAAAATTATGTAACTAGTAGGGGAATTGATGAGTTTAAAAGTCCTCAATGGAAATGGGAACATATTACAATGGATTTTGTAACCCATTTGCCAAGGACTTCTTCTGGCTTTGATGCTATTTGGGTGGTAGTTGACAGACTGACGAAAGTAGCTCACTTCATACCGTAGAGTATGGCTTTACCTACTTTAGAATGGCTCAGTTATATATTCAAAATGTAGTGAGACTACATGGAATACTAGTTTCAATTGTATCGGACCGAGATCGAGATTTGTTTATCATTTTTTGGAAGGATTACAGTCACCGATGGGGGCTGAAGTACGATTGAGTACAACTTATCATCCTAAGACAGATGGACCGACAAAGTGTATGATATAGACGCTTGAGGACATGTTATGTGCATGTATATTAGAGTTTAATAACTCGTGGCAAGAGTCGTTGACATTAGTTGAGTTCTCGTACAATAATAGTTATCAAACTAGTATACAGATGGCACCGTTTGAGGCATTGTATGGGCGATGATGTCGATCACCATTGTATTGGGATGATGTTGATCAGTCTTCTATCAGTGGACCGGATAAGATCCGAGAAATGGAAGAGAAAGTGAAGCTGGTCAGATTGAAATTAAAAGCTGCTTAGGATAGACAAGCTGCTTATGCGAATAAGCGACTTAGACCGCTTGAATTCCAAGTTGGGGACAAAGTATTCTTGAAAATCACACCTTTTAGAGGTGTGGTACGAGTT
This sequence comes from Haberlea rhodopensis, assembly GCA_907163345.1. Lineage (NCBI taxonomy): Eukaryota > Viridiplantae > Streptophyta > Magnoliopsida > Lamiales > Gesneriaceae > Haberlea > Haberlea rhodopensis. Next base: position 21,609 of record CAJQUN010002705.1, on the reverse strand, counting down.
GGTATGCGTGAGAATTTGTCACCACGATATGTTGGTCCCTATGAAGTGTTGCAACATATTGGTACGTTGGCATATAGATTGGCACTACCGCCATCATTGAGTAGTATCCACGATGTTTTTCAAGTTTCGCTATTGAGAAAATATGAACCAGATCCGAGTCATGTGTTGAATACAGACGTATCGTATGTGGAACGACCAGTCAGGATCTTGGATAGAGCTGAACGAAAATTGAGAAGTAAAGTAATCCCAATGGTAAAGGTACAGTGGGACAGGCAGGGTGTCGTGGAGGCAACGTGGGAGACGTAGCAGTATAGGATGCAACAGTATCCCGATTTATTCTCTGGTATGGTATTATGTTGTTGTTTATACTTGTGAGCATTCATGTTACTGCAAGTTTTACTGTGTTAACCATATAGTTTAGTATATGTTTGTGTTATTACAGTCATGTTATGTGTAGTCAATTTCGAGGATGAAATTCATTTAGAAGGGGAGAATTGTAGTGCCTCGATATGGATCATACATGTTTGCTATAATTATTGCGTAATTATGTGTAATTACTGTATGATGTGGACTCGAGTTCGAGTTGAACCGAGTGTGATACCTTGTATGATAATACATGACATAAGAACATAAATATAAACATATGAATGGACTTGTCATGTTGGTGCATGTCTTGTTGTAACAAGGCCAAGAGATCATGGACAAGAGAACTTAGATGCATGAAGTGTGTAGTGGGTTACTATATTGATGCATTTCCCAAGCATTTGAGAACAGTGTATCTGCATTTGTATTTTCATTTAAGGCTAGAATATATATAGCCAAACTCAGATTTTCAAACACATAGTAAACCACATACGCCTCAAACTCTCTACAAGCTCCTCTCCAACCCTTGCTTGCTCTTGCACTCTTGTCTTGTATTTAAGCTTGGACTCACAAGGCTTGTGAACGAGTAAGAGTTATGTATATGTGCTTTATTAGTGCTTTCCATATTAGCATGAAGGTTGATATGGTTTGAGTGATTATAAATTCATGAATTGCATTTCTATGAGTTTTAATCAAATAAACATGGTGTAATGTTATGCAAACATGTTCATATGTTGTTATAGTATGAAGGTATCAAGTTTTGATGGTAAAAATGAGGTGTATGAGAAACACCAAGAGGATAGACATGAAATCGCCATGTTTTGAAACTGTTGCTGTCGACCGATCAATTTCTAGGATCATACCGATCGATCGCTGAGATAGGGGAAAGTTTATGCTTGGAGCGATCGATCGCTGCATGTGACCGATCGATCGCAAGCTGTAGCCATCGATCGCTAAAAGAGCAACGATCGATAGCTAGAAGGCCGTAGCATTTTATGAAATCAGACTTTAATAGCAATCGATCGCTACCAAATACCGATAGATCGCTAGGGTGAATTAGTTGGAGCGATCAATCGCTGGGATTGATCGATCGATCACTAGATTTAAAATGTTAAAAAATGTTATATTTTGTTGAAATTGATGAAGCCTATTATAACATTGTATATTGTTGGTATTCATGTAGCATCATCACAGGGGATGAGACAACGAGGCAGTTAAACATTGACGCTTGACTTTATATATTTTGTGTCGCACTACAGGTACGTGTTGACATACGAGTATTGATTGCTGATTGATGTGATATTACTTCTATATGTTGAAATTACATTATATGATTGTTGGAATCATATGAGTACGCATTCATGTTGTATACATTCATGTTATTAAGGTTGATGCCATGAAAGGTATGCTGTTGTTGAGTATATGAGTTGGCATGATAGGTATGCTCTTGTTGAGTATATTTTTTGGGGCGGTTGTAACGTCAGCTGGATATATGATATATGCTGCTAATATGAAGATGTGATGAGGTTCCACTGACATATTGAGTGGAAAAGCAATATCATATGTGCGTCATTATAACAGGATGATGAATGAGACATGTCATGACATATTTGCATATGGTGATGCATGATACAAAACAATCACAGTTGTGATTTTACGATGGTTATTTATCGAATGATGTTTTCTTATTGATATAGAACTGAGTTGTCTATCAATACTCATGTTGTGTGATTGTTTCTGTAGGGAGTCATAGACGTGGGAGGACGGGATTGTGAGTCGCTTTTTGCTGCGAGCTGAACCACTGATTAGGAATTGAACTTATTTAAGTTGTTATTATGTACACGTGATGTATATTATGTCAGAGTTTTGTAAATGTTGAAATAACTGACATAGTAAAACTCTTAATTAGTGTGTGATATTACTTAATTCTTACTCACATGTGTATAAGTATTTGATACATAACGAATTAAATAACGAGGATCCCACAGCTCTACTCTGCCATGGTACTTGGACTCTTATTCCACCTGCACCCAACTCTAATATTATTGGGTGCAAATGGGTATTCCGCATCAAATGCAAACCCGATGGCTCGGTTGATAAGTTTAAAGCTCGTCTTGTGGCCAAGGGGTTGACTACACTGACACCTTCAGCCCAGTTGTTAAGCATGTGACTATCCGTACTGTTTTGACTCTCGCCTTACAACATTCTTGGCCATTACGACAACTTGATATTAGCAATGCATTTCTACATGGCACCCTAATTGAACCTGTCTACATACATCAGCCACAAGGATTTATTGATCCTCTTCATCCTCATCACGTATGCCACCTGCATAAGTCTCTCTATGGCCTTCGTCAGGCGCCTCGGGCATGGTATATAGCATTGAGCTCTGCCATGCTCTCCTTCTGCATCACTCAGTCTCGTTCTAACACATCCATATTCACGCTCCACTGCGGTCCTCTACACCTGCTATGCCTCGTCTACGTTGACGATCTTATAATTACTTGCTCTGACTCTGTCAAGATCCAGTCCCTTATTAGTCATCTTAGCCATAATTTGCTGTAAAAGATCTTGCTCCCTATCTTACTTCTTAGGTGTTGAAGTTGCCTCGTGTAAGGAAGGGTTGTTTCTCTCTCAGCACAAATATACCATGGATCTCCTCCGCCGTCACAAAATGGATGGTGCCAAACCTGTCACTACCCCGATGGCCACTAGCCACTCTACTATCCTACATTGCTCTGTTGATCCCACTGACTATCGTCGCGCCATCGGAGGTCTTTAATATCTCACTATCACCAGGCCCGACATCTCTTGATGACCTATAGAGTCTAGATATTGGTGAGATGTTACCTCTTTGTTCTTCCAATATGTAAATCTTGTGTGTTTTTATTCTGCATTTATTTTGTTTGCTTCCACATATCTGACCAAAGAAAATATGGTGTTATTTTTCCAAAACAAGTGGTGCTACAATATATTTATTCACCTAAGTGTTTCTATATTCAAATACCACCATGCACATGAATCAAGCATGATGTTATTTAAAATAGGTGTATATATTTAAAATAATCATGTTCATTCCTTAAAATATATTGATTTGCTCATTTTTTTTTAAATAACCATCATTCATTTCTGAAAATAACAACATTTTCATCCTGGGTGATAGCAGCTTTTGAGCTCTTGAATCAACATCTATAACCAAACTCAACAATCGAATTCACAAAGGCATACAATCATAAACAAAACACTTCAACCCCTTGCCACTCCGAGCCCAAAAAAACCGCATAAAAATCCTTATTCCCAACATGAAGAAAACTAGAATAACAGCATATATCATATGAGGTCACAATAGCTGCAAAAAAGTGGATAAACATTGTGCACAAATATCCATCAATCATACTGGAAGAGTAATGCACAAAAAACTGGAAATAATTTGTTAAAGTAGCGGCAACTTTTTTTAAAATCCCTGCTATTAAAATGGAAGGCAACCCAAAATCAGATAACCCAAGACCTCAAAAAACATCTGAACATTGAAAATACACAAAGCAGATAATGTAAAAATAGTATTGTAAGAAGAAATAAGAAGAAACAACCAAGCATTAACAAGTGAACCTCGAAGATGACACGACCTAGAGAAAACCAGCTCCTTGTTGGGATGTAGATAAAGCAAAATGGCGTGAGCAATTGTTACGTGAAGGCAAGATAAATACAAACATAAAAACCATGGGAGCCAACCTACATGGTCGTGTCAATAGGCGAGCAGTAGGCTACGACAGCCGCTACAACAGGGGAAGGTGGAAAGAAGCTTGAATATTGAAGCGGACCAACGGACAAAAGCCATGGACATCAAGCAACGTGACGTAAGGGACCGACGGACAAAAGAGTTGAACATTGCAGGTGACCGGCGGACGAATGCAAGGAAGAAGCGAATGAGTGCAAATCCTAAAAGCAAAAAAAAAAAAAACCCAACAGATTAACCCTTGTTAATTGACAATCAACCAACCCCAACCATTGTTTTGTCAACCCATATAATTAAGTAACTGTTCATCAGAACATCATTTTTCACGAAAAAAAGGGACAAAGCACTGTTCACAACCTTCCCCTCTTATTATATTGTTCTAATTAAAGAAACTTTACGGTGAAAGGGTTGACCATCACCGCTGGCCTTCATCTCCTCTGTCATTTTAAACACACATGGTAAATTGGTTGCTAGCCCCCTTTGTTAATGGATCCATTCATCAAATCACCTGAAAAAAGATTAGAAAAATGATACTGCCTGATAAAAAAATGATACTGCCTGATACAATAAAAAAACCATGAAATATTTAGGCGACAAAAACACCTGGAGAGTTTTACCAAGCATGCTCGAAAATGGTATCGACTTGAGAAAACAAGAACATGGGAAATGGAAGAGAGGGAAAAATACTTTGCTTACTCTTTATGCACAAGGGCAGAGCCTCTTTTTATGCCACTGTGAACCATTGCAAGCAAGCACAAATGGTGTCTTCGTGTACAAGCAAACGACTGGATTCAGGATATGCAGTAAGCCAATTAGGAAAAATAAAAAATTTGTAGATTTAAATAGTGCATGAAATATTAGTAATCACAGATGGATTTTTAAAGATTGGCATTGCTTTCTCATGTCCTCCGGCTCTTCTTGAAGCAACTCTAAATTCAGTAACCAAGTAAAAAAATAATTACAAATACTTTTTTGTGATAAATCCGAATATAAATTTAAAGGACTAAAAAATATCCAACTTATCAAGGACTAATTCCGTGGAAATAAAATATCAAGGTACCAGATGTTTTGGGGCAGCATCTACGACTTCAGCTGGTTGATCAGCTCCAATGCTTGACAAACAGGACGACCTTTGCAGCTCATATATTTTTTAATGTCATTTTTTACAAAAGAAAAACATAGAGTTAGAAGATTTTAAATGAGATAGCAAAGAGTTAAGAATAGCAGTTAATATGTGAAGTAAGAAAAAGCGTCATGTGATCTTAAAATATTGTGAAAAATTGTTTCACTTTCTCTCCTGGAGATCATGTTCACAAAAACAGAAGGAATAAAATTGAAGCAATGCTAAACTGATCTCATGTGATACCATATGATGGCCAATCATCGTATTAAGAGAATTCCATAAGCTTGTATCATTCAGTATTCACATAAGAAGCATGAAACATAGAACTATGAAAATTTCCTGAATATGCTTCACCAAAAACCACTGAAATAAATAGTTATTCTCCCATGACACAGATCCACATCATCTACCTAATATGCTCAAAGAACAAATTAAGTCGTTAATATTAATAAGGATTCATGAACAACAATCATCATAACAAGATGGACTTTTGAGTTCAAGTAACAGGATTTAGAAGAATTAAGCTTACATTGCACACTGACTAAGCTTATATCAGTGCCATTGGCGTTTACTTTGTAAGTGATCTGTCTTATTGTGCCATTTGTATGTCCCGACAGTTCTGAAACTATAAGATCCCTGATAAATATCACCTTCCATGGTGCAGAAAAACTGCACAGTGGAACAGGATGGGATAAGATGCGGTTCATTGTTCTTCTATATATCTCCGGTTTCAATTTTTGGTCTTGCATTAGTTTATGAGTAACACGATGGTTTCAGAATAGATGAGTTTCTCTGTGATTCGAAGTTCTCAATTATCGTAATCCAATTCCGCTTCTTTTATGCGTTCAATATACGATTATATCTCCAAATTCATTTTTTTGTTTGTGTTCAATGTTTTATTAACACAGATGGCTTTCTGTTTGTATTTGCAGTTATCTAACGTCTTACAACTTTGCTAATAGTTTTTCCTTATTTTTGATTTATTGTTTTCAGATGATTCATATCTTCAGAGTTATATCAGTGCCATTGGCGTTTACTTTGTAAGTGATATGTCTTATTGTGCCATTTGTTTGTCCTGGCAGTTCTGAAACTATAAGGTCCCTGATAAATATCACCTTTCATGATGCAGAAAAACTGTACAGTGGAACAGGATGGGAAAACTATTAAGTTACAAATAGTACAAGTTTAAAATTTGGCACTATTGTTATGAACGGTAATACACTGCCAATTCTTATTTTTCTAAATTTCTTTGATTTTTTTTTTATTTTTCCCATTATTTTATCGTGAACTATTGTTAGTCAACTATTGTTATGAACAGTAAGTACAATGCCAATTCTGATTTTTTAATTTTTAAATTTTTAATTAATAATTTTTTTTTTAATTTTTTAATAAATTTTTTTATTTAATTTAATATTTATTTTTTATGTAATAATTAATAATTAATATTTTTATTTTTAATTAATAATTAATAATATTTTTATTTTTAATTAATAATTAATAATTTTTATTATTTTATTTTTAATTATATAAGTGTGTCCATTATTTGTATGTGTTAGGATGCGACAATTCTCATAGTGAATCGATAAGTAAAGAAACATGACCTGTAAAAGGGACGTCGTCATCGTCAGAAAGGCTGTCATGTAACACGGTGGGGATGTATGTGTCTTTGTGAAACGGCTTTGCAATCTTTAGAGCATCTGCATGCGATGAATATTTCATTTTTATATTACGTTTAGTGTCGTGGCATGTAAGAATAAATAATCAAGTATCGTAATTATTATCTATCAATAGACTAATTCACCTCGTTTTTGTAGTACATTGTTTTCGCATATTTTAGCCTTCCCTTTCTTGATTAAACGTTTCTTCAAAGACGTATCATCTGTGTATGACATTGGAGTATATCTTAGCATATCTCGCTAAAAAAAACAAACAGAATGTTGTAATATTTTGTGTAGAAAAAGGAGTAAAGGGAATGGTTGACCTTTTTCAATACTTTCGATCGGTTTATCCAAATCAAATGAAGTGGTCTCATCATCAGATGAAATGCATGAGGAGCCAAAGTCCAACTTTTTCTTAGCTGAGCAGTTGATGGCTGCTAAATTTCATCTGATGTTATTGTGATTGTATAGTATGAACTTTTTCTATGGTATCATTTTTTTTCGTTAAAGCTAACCTTTCAGATTTCTTGGGTTTTCTGAAGAATGATCCATGCTGACAAATTCCATAGCTAACAAATTGTAGACAGTAATCTCCTTGCCATGTTGGCTTTTGAAAAGGCTCGAACGTATTTTCATTAACATGATGAGGTTCTTCATCTTGGAATTTACGGAATGAATTGGAGGTGCTTCACCCTAGTCCAGTGATGAGTATAACGTGATTTAATAATCTGTAAATGTGTGGAGTAAAATGATGTAAAGTTAAAAGCGATTATCCTCACATCAACAGTTAATTCATAAAACTCATGCGCAGTCATTCCAAGGATTGTTTCACCGTCTTTCCCAAATATTGTGATCTCCAACGAGCCAGTATCATCCAAAATAGTTAGCCGAAATCTAAACATGGAAAAGGCAGTTATGCATCAATGTTGGAACGGTTTTAACTCCATTGAATATGTAATTGTATGTAAAATATGGTGTATTGGTTACCTTGGCTTAGCAATTCCATTTGTGTTGCACGTTTTGCAATTGAATAAAGCATTATAATCAACATTGGCTCCAAATCTACATTCTTCACATCACATATAAATGAAGCTTTGTGTTTCGTTTTCAAGATATCCCTGTACCTTGACATTAAATCTCCCAACCTGTAACAAAAAAGATACAACTAATTATCATATCAATAACTTGTTGGGAATAAAAAAGAAAAGAACATCTATGAAGAAATAAAATGACCTCATTTGATTTAAGAACTTCTGAAATAGTGTTTGTTGGTACTACAATTCCCGATGTATGCCTGATCTTTTCCTCAAAAAAACCACCCGTTTCAACAGCGTCATCTATGAATAGTTTTTTCATAGTTTTTGGTCCTCACGCTTGGGAAAAAAATTTAAAATAATCCAAAAGAAGTTCATTTAAAGCATGTATGTTGCTAAAATGAATGGCTAAAATTTTGACCACGCTCGCATTTCTATGAATGTCTCGCTGTCCATTTTATTCAATGCAATGGAAGATGACGTTGAACTAAGAGATAAGCCTGTAAACAAGAAATATGAGTGAGACAAATGAGCGAAAGAACAATGATAATAGGTTTAATAGAGATGGCAGATACTAACCATAGTATCCCGTCACAATAAAATTCAACAGAGCAAAAACAGGACGCTTATGACATGCATCTAGGATCTCGTACGTTGCATAAGATACAACATTACTCCAAAAAGTAACGACAAAGGGGTTCATTCTGGTAGGAAAATTGGGGGGGGTGTCAAATAAGTAACAAGTAATATCTTGCTTCATAGAGGAAATATAATGAAAATGGTTTACTGTTTGTCGACAGCAGCATATTCGTGGAGAATTTCTTGTTGACCACGAACAAATATCTTCCTGGGAGTTCGTTTTTCAATAATAACACAGATAGTACCTATTGTAAAATTACACGGGAAAATGGTCAGTATTAAAGCTTAAAAAAGTAGCATAATTGATGGTATGAATTAACAAAAAAATATTAAACTCACAGATAGGTCTTTTGGAGTCCTTGAATGTGGCAAACTCGTCATATTCGAAATAGTCCGGATGAAAGGGAGTTGAGTGGATGATGTCGTGATAGACAGGCATAATAGATGTGCTTGAAGTAATTGTCAATTGGTATTGACAACTGATAAGATCATTTTTGTACATTTCATTGACCTTAGAAACTTGGGCATTTGAGATCTTATACGTCTTCAATTCCTCCAGTGTGTCCCTAAATCTGTCCAAGTCATTTTGGTAAATGAGCGCCTCAATGGTATCCCCCTGAGACAAAATAGCAAGGCGGACAATAAATTAAAGTTAATTATGCATATAGAACAAACAATACGTCCTCATTGAAAATATTTTATGGGCTTACCATCTCATCTGCGAGGACAATCTTTTGGTATTTAAGACGAGAATGAATCGCAGTTTTTATGCTGAGTTTGCTGACAACATGAACTTTTGTTGACCATTTTTTTGTCTCATCGGTGATCGTAACAAGAGGTATGATTTTTTCGTCAAGCTCGGGATGTAATTCTTATTTTTTTATGCATACGTAAAACAAGGACAAAATATTTAGAATCAATTTAAGCCAATTGGGAAAAATAAATCCAATTTCGAAATATATGGGAGTTGGATGTTCATAGTAGAGATAATAAAATAAGAAAAGAAATTAAAAAATCATGTGTTGCAAAGATTTACCCACATCGATGAAACTCTATCACATAAAGAGCAAAGAGGAAATACCTTTTGAACGTTCAAGATAGTTGAGCTTTCACATGGCAGCATCTAAGATCTCCTTATAAACGACATTTCTGGTTTGGTGATGAAGCGAAAATATTGGTGTTGGTGGTCTAATCAAAACTTTGACGGACTCAGCCTTTCTGACCCTTGAAAGAGCAACATATAGTTGGCCATGGGAGAACACAGGTTGTGGCAAGTATATACCGACTTTATCAAGTGTTTGGCCTTGTGCTTTATTGATGCTCATTGCAAAACAGAGACGAATGGGAAATTGATGTCTCTTAAAAGGGATAGGGCATTTTATATTGTCTGAAGGTTCTAACGGTATTCTTGGTATGAAAAGATATTTCCCCATGTATTCTCCAGAGGCTATTATTGCACCAATTATCTTTTTCCCCAAATCACGACAAATCAGTCGGGTACCATTGCACAACCCTTCGGAGGGATTTATATTCCTTAGAAGCATGATAGGACTATTTTTTTTCAAGCGAAGTACATGTGGAGGTAGTCCTGTTGTAGAAACCCCATTTAAAAAATCTTCGTATTGACATTGTTGATGGGCGTTTTTTGTGATATCATTGCTTACATATTCAACAAGGTCGCCAGGAAATTTATCAATAAGAGCGTTGTTAATGTCATCCATGCAATCATTTTTTGGCGTTAAAATTGCTCTGTTTATAATGGAAAAGGGGTCTGTGTAATAAGCATCAAATGTATGGAATATTTCCTTAACAAGATGATCAAGAGGATCTTCAACATCTATATAAGGCACACACATATGATTTGGCAACGTGATGTTACCGGAAATAGTAGGCTCTACCCCATCTCCTATACGCAGCAAAAAATCAACGAAAAAAGGGTCTTCCCTCGCACGCATATTTCAGTAAGATGAAATTTCTGGATGGATGGCCATAAGCGCGAGTTAACCAAACAAGAATCAATTGCATCATCCCGAGAACCACCAGCAACAATCGGAATAGTTTGTCGAAAATCACCACCAAGAACAATTGTTTTGCCTCCGAATAATATGGGTTTCTCTGTTAAGTCTTGTAAAAACAAATCCAGTGCTTCAATGCATCTTCGGTTCGCCATAGAAGCCTCATCCCAAATAATTAATTTCGCCGATTGAATAAGTTGTGCATGGACGCTCTGTATTTTTATTGCACAGGTCATTGTGTGGTCCACAATGACTGGAAGTTTAAACCTTGAATGAGCTGTTCGCCCGCCTGGAAGCAATGATGCTGCAACGCCAGATGAGGCAACAGCTAGAGCTAGACCGTGGGTAGTTCGAACCACTGCAAGTAATGCCTTGTAAAGAAATGTTTTTCCAGTTCCCCTGGACCATCAACAAAGAAAGCTCCACCGGCTGGATCATCAACACATGATAGAATTCGATCAAATGCTTCCCTTTGCTTAGTATTCAGTAGAGCAACAGAGCTTAAGTCTTGATCAGATACCTCAATGTTAAGCTCAGCCTCGTAATCCTTGCTACGCATTTCATCTTCACTGACCCAAGTCTTAAATGTCACTAGGCTGTAGTCGTTGATCGTTTTACCCATCGATTGTAGGAACACATCAACAGAACGGAGAGCACGGTCAAATGCGACGGCTTGAGGTTGAGCAGAGTTGCATAAAAAATCCTCGGAAAGATGTAATTTGAATGTATCTCACAGAGAGGCGGGATCAGAAGGCATGTTGAAAACAAGCAGTGTGGCGAACAAACGACGTAGAGTATATGGGACTTGATAAGTTGAGGCCTCTTCCAAGGCGGAACGAACATCATTGTCTGCATCCAACAGACCACGTTGTAAAGCAGCTTCCCGGAAGGAATCAAACAATTGACCATTATGTGTTCTCAAATACTCAAACGAAGTGGGGGCGCTCAAATGATTCAACAATAATCTCAAATAATATCTTTCAATTTCCATAGGACTAACAGTAACGAGACGGCCAATAACAGTTCCTCGTTTGCGTTGAGTCCATCTCTTTTGTGTTGTGCCCCACACAAAGTGTTTAGGAAAGTCATGATAAAGTAGATTCAAAGCCCGAAGGTCTGCATGAGTGGCATTCATTAAGAAGAACTCCGTAAGTTGAGTACGTAAGTTATTTGGATTCGATAATATGTCTTCTAAAGAGAGCGAAGCATGGAAAAATATGTACTGAGAATTCGGTAGATGTACATGTAATTGCATAACCGTAGGGCTCATCTCATAAAGTGTGAAACCATAAATCCGCCACATTGCCTCGGGAGCGCAAAGCCAACGTGCTGATTGAAAGTCACGTATTTCATCTATGTGCTCAATAGTGGGAATGTCAACAACATTGTATGCAACTTTATCGTTACCTTTGCAAACATATTTATAAAGGTATTTCACGACCTTGACGTCGGCGCAAATCTCGACATTAATGTGGCAATCAAATTTTGCTAGCAAATAAGGGTTGTATGGAATAACCCAACGATTATCAAGCGTTTTTTTCCTTGCAATAACTTTTCTACCGTCGTTCCTTCGTCTGTAGGTTGGGTAGGAATTATGTCGATGTGCAGTGATGTTAACAAAATCTTTTGGATAACGATTTTTACAAATACCCGTTCTCATGCATACGTTATTTGGATTCAAATCTCCACAAGGCCCATGCATCATATGTTTCGACACACATGTGTGTAAATGGAGATCCAAAGTGGGGTCGGGTATCTCAGCTGACACAAAGAGATCATATGCCTCAACGGAAGTGACTTTATATTTTTTTTCAATATAACGAGCCAATGTACATGTGGAAGGCCACGCTTTTCGAACTCAACAACATATAGGTATGCAACTACCTTTCCAAAAACTTCTTTATTAAGAATTTCATCTTTTAATTCCTCATTCTTTGCCCTAAACACCCTTGCAAGTTGGTCTGCCCGATTGTGGGCTTGTTCGCCTGGTAATAATTCTTTTTGGATTTCGAGCCAATTTGGGTTGCATGTCATGGTGATAAAAAAGTCAGGCCGGCCAAAGGTGGTGACTAAAGCAAGAGCATTCATGTAGCGACGTCGAAGATCCCTAGGCCCTCCCAAGAACGAAGCAGGCAAAACTGTACGTTGACCAACTGATTTGCCATAGGTCACACCATCACAAACCATGCTATCTGCAATTCCCCGATAAGATTCCATGCGAATACCGCTTTGAATCTGTGAATTACGTAAATAATCCAACCGCTGGGTTTCAAGCTTCACATACATGTCGATCTGGTATTGTTGGATTAGACGACCAGTGCAAAGAATGTTAGAAATATCGTCACGCCGTAGCTGAAATCTGTAACAATAGAATTCTCTTGCAGCAACATTTCTTTTGTTATCCCGATTTCGCTCAAGATCTGAGGAAGAAGTTAAATGATCAAATATAGGGAACAAAGACCAATTAAGGTTTAATACAAGGCACAAATGAACGAAAGAAATATACTGGAGAATGGACAAGGAAAATACTTTCATGTTCAGCATCCAACAATGACTCGCCACAGCTGTGATGATCAGGTAAAAGAATGGAATCTTCACCATCAATGTTCAGCTCTGCAGCGTCAGAAGAATGATTGTAAGAGTTATGTTTTAAGATTCCAGTGTGCCAGCCCGGTTCGCCATAGGGGAATAATAATGGATACTGTAACGGGTCGTAGCAACCATAATAGTAATGGACAAACTGTGTGCTGTCAGCTCTTGTGTACACCCGGACATCGTGTGGTCGATCCGAAGGCGAGTCAGTTAATTCATTCCAGATGGCCGCGACATGGTCAATAACCGGCAAGCTATAGACTCTTTGGTCTAAAGTAAGATCAGCACGCAGTACAATTTTGTATGAGGCCAAGTTAGGCAGTTCCCGCAAACTTCTGAAGAAGTTTGCGTATGGATTGAGGGTCATGATCTCCATTATGAATGATATAACCATCTAGATCGCCAGATTGTGCCAACCTATTTGTAAGTTCGTTCTCTGTTCCATAGAAATATAATTGGAGTTGTCGTCCGCACCCATCGTTGGGAACAAGGTCACGAATGAAGTGGTAGATACCGCCTTGTACCTTGAACGTGTAAATGCCTTTGGATGCCTTGCAAAGTTCATGGTCATAATAGATCCCGAGAGAGGTAAATGCGAACGAGTTATTATATGTTCGGCACCGTTGGCGGAAATGATCTGCGATATGGGATGTATCACTTTAATTTTTTTTATTAAACAAAAAAAAGGAAATATGTTTGAATTTAAAAAAAAGAAGAAGAAGAAAAACAACAAAAGTTGGCGTGACCAACTTTGGAAAGTTGGCCACGCCAACTTGGTTGGCGTGACCTTTGGACACACCAACCGAGTTGGCGTGACCAACTTTCTAAGCTGGTCTCGCCAACTGGGTTGGCGTGACCCCTGAACACGATGACCTAGTTGGTGTTTTGGGTTAAAAAATTAAGTTTTTATATTTTAGGTTATTTTGTTAAATATTTTTTAAAATAGGTTATTTAGATAAATAACCCAATTTATCATATATGATATCCCTAGCCCTGGAGGCCCAGTAGGTTTAGGGACCCGAACTTTATTTGGGCCAGGTCAGTTGGGGACCCGTTTACAGTCCAACAAGGGAAGTCGTCTGGACGGATATCGCAATGTCCTCTTCAAGCTCTCCGCCCGTGCCGAGTTGGCACCGGGCACGACCACCTCTGGCCAGCTGATGTGGTCTTTTCCGAGCAGGGCCGTATTACGCGTTCCTTGACCATAATTCTCGGGGCAACCTCCGAGTTGAGGCGAGGAGGTACCTCAAGAGGTCAGGACAGGCAGCCATTGGCCAGAGCAGCCGAGCTGAGGCGAGGAGGTACCTCAATAGGTCGGGACGGGCAGTCATTGGCCAGGACAACCGAGCTGAGTTCGAGAGGGTCACTGACACCTATGGTGGTCCTGTATACCGGGACTAGGGTTACAGGAGTCGGACACCTATTAAAGCAAAGGCTAGACCCATTAACCAATCAGAGGATGGTCAAGTACGTTGAGTACGAAAAGCATATCCTCGGATGCAGACAGAATCGCAAAAGCAGGGAGGTCGTACGGGGTAGGTAACAGTTGTAGGTGATCCCCAGTCTGTGGTTCTCCCCCCGGCATCAGACATTGTCTACAAAGTCCCAAGCAAGAGAAAAGGGGCTGAGAAAAAAGAGATCATTCACCAGTTTGACCGCCGGAGACTCTTAACCTGTTAGATTTTCCCAGGCTCCGGCTTAACCAGGGATTTCACGAGATAGCTCATCCCTTCCCCATATAAATTCATTTTGTTATCAAAGCGAACCAAAAAAGAAGGTAACAAATTGGCGCGTCTGTGGGAACAGTGAGCGAAGGACGTTGATACGATGGTGAGGACAAGGAGAACCGATGGGGAGGAAAACCGAGAGCATCACGCCTCCACCAATGGCGAGGAACAGCCACCGTCCGGGGTCAACAGGATCGTGGGAGCTTTAACACTGGAACAGCTCACCCGACTGATTGCAGTTACGGTGGAACAGACCATGAGGAGAAAGGAAGGTCGTCCGAGGGCGTGCTCGGGGAAAGCTCCCAGCAGATGAAGGAGCCCGAACAGGGAGCAACTTCCCGTCCTAAAGTGTCTGCTGTCCCGGATCTAGAGGGTCAGGTGGAGGAGCTGAAGGACGAGGTCCAGAAGATGAAGAAGGGAATGAGGGGTGCCTCCATCCGGAGGGGAACCCCTTTCACGGGTGAAATAGTAAACGAGGAGCTCCCAAATAATTTCCGACCCCCCAATGCTGGGGAATACGATGTGAGTACGGACCCGGAAGAACACCTGGGCAGGTTTGAAAACGCGGCCATGCTACATTGTTACTCAGACCGTCTTAAGTGCAAAGTGTCCCTGACCACTTTGGTGAGGTCGGCCCAAAAGTGGTTCAACCAGTTCGAGCATGGTTCCATTACTTCCTTCAGCAGGATTTAGCTCCGCGTTCTTACACCAATATGCCAGCAGCAAGCAATATAAGAAGACATCTCTGAGCCTGTTCGAGATGAGGCAAGCCGAGGATGAGCCTCTGCGGGAGTATATCAAAAACTTCAACACCGTGATACTCGAGATACCGGCCTGCCCGGCGGAAATTCTGATCAGCGCCTTTACCCAAGGCCTGAGAGGAAGAGACTTCTTCCGATCCTTAGTAAAGAAGCCTCCTGTTACATATGATGATCTGCTCACCGAGCGGAAAAGTACATTAACGTGGAAGAGGCCCAGCAACTGAGGAGGAAGGAAGTGCGGCGGACTGGGGAAAAATGGCTCAGCCAGGGCGAAAACGGCTCATGACCAGTGGAAGGGGCGCAACTCGGCCGCTTTTCCCAATACACGCCGTTGAAAGTCTCCAAGGAGGAGGCCGTCCGCATATGTGAAGACAAACAGATCTTGCAAAAGCCAGCACAAACCAGTGTAGAGCCGAGCAAGGAGGTCTCGAAGAAGTACTGCATCTTCCACCAAGCGACCAGGCACACTACTCAAGATTGCCATCGTTTGGATCAGGAACTTGAGAAGGCAATACAGAGCAGTTCTCAGTTCAAGCAGTTGTTGTCCCGACCCTGCCCACCAGGGGATAATCTTCCTCGGGGAAGAGGTCGAGGTCCGTCATGGACAAGAGGGAGAGGGGGACGGACCAACTTCTGTCCTCCGTTTCGCGGTAGAGGACGGGCTCGAGGACCCACGAGGAATCAAAATGACGTCAACCCTACCCGAGTTGACTCACCAACCCGGGGAGTCATCAACATGATCTCGGGCGGCACCACGGATGGGGATTCTAACAGAGCCAGGAAGGCTGCCAGTAGGAGAGAGACCCTGAGTGTAGGGGTGTTTGCGGTGCCGAGGAGGAGGTGGTTATCAGTTTTGGGCCATGGGATCTGGAAAATGTTTGCGCACCCCATAATGATGCCCTGGTCATACGAGCTACTGTTGCCAATTATGAAGTCGGGAGGGTGTTTGTAGACACCGGGAGTTCGGTGAATGTGTTGTTTGACGAAGCCTTTCGGCAGATGGACTTGGGGGATATCACCTCGAGCCAATCAACACCCCCCTATTTGGCTTCGCTGGGCACACCGTGTACCCCCTCGGTCAGATTTCCCTGCCCCTTTCCCTGGGATCTAACGAGGATAGGAAAACGAGGTTGATCACATTCACCATTGTGGCGGCCTCGTCTTCTTACAACATCATTCTGGGGAAGCCAGCTATGAACGAATTCAGGGCAGTGGCCTCCACCTTCTACCGGAAGATAAAGTTCCCTATAGGAAATAGAGTGGGGGAAGTCAGGGCAGACCAGCCCTCATCCAAGAAATGCTACGCTGAAACTGTAAGGGTAGAGGTGAAAAGATCGAGAAGGGGCGGTGATGATGACGGGAGGATAGGGGAGTACAAATGGTACAGGAGGTGCAGGCGATGCGGGACGGGGAAGAGGAAATTATGTTAGTCCCAGGTCAGCCTGATAAAACCACAAGAGTAGCGTCCGACCTGGACAGCGTCCTGAAGCACGATTTGGTGGAATGTCTGTCCAAGCATGCCAGAATATTCGCCTGGTCTCCAACCGAGCTGGCAGGGGTGTTGCCCACAGTAGCCCAGCACAGGTTAAATGTCAATCCAGAAGTCAAAGCAACCAGGCAAAAGAAGAGGCATTTTGGACCAGATAAAGACAGAATTATCCGAGCCGAGGTTCAGACCTTGCTGAAGGCTGGTCAGATAAGGGAGGTGCAGTTCCCCACCTGGTTATCTAACGTGGTTTTGGTTCCAAAGTCGGCGGGAAAATGGAGGATGTGCATTGACTTTCGTAATTTGAACAAAGCCTGTCCCAATGACTGTTATCCCCTACCACGGATCGACCAGTTGGTAGACTCCACCTCAGGGTACGAATTGTTATGTTTCATGGACGCATACCAAGGATATCACCAAATACCCTTGGAAAAAGAGGACCAAGATAAGGTCAGTTTTATCACGTCGGATGGAACGTTCTGCTATGTGGTCATGCCTTTTGACCTCAAGAATGCTGGGGCCACATACCAGAGGTTGATGGACAAAGTGTTTGAAAACCAGGCGGGAAGGAACATTGAGGTATACGTGGATGACATCTTGGTAAAATCTAAGGGCCAGGCAGACCTATTGCCCGACTTGAAGGAAACTTTTGCCACACTAAGCAGGTTTGGTCTGAAATTAAATCCGGCTAAATGCGTATTTGGTGTGAAGAGTGGGAAATTCTTGGGTTTCATGGTAACCGAGAGGGGGATCGAGGTAAACCCGGAAAAGGTCAGAGCAATTCAAGAGATGACCTCACCTCGCAGTATAAAAGAGGTGCAGAAGCTGACAGGGCGGATTGCGTCCTTAGCTCGTTTCATTTCCAGGTCAGCTCATAGGAGTTACCCTTTCTTCCAAGTACTAAGAAAGGCGAAAAAGTTCGATTGGGACAACGGATGCGAGAAAGCTTTCTCTGACTTGAAGAAGCACCTGGCCGAGCTGCCCGTCCTGGTAAAGCCCGAGCTCGGCGAGCGATTATGGATCTACTTGTCTGCTACAGAAAGTGTTGTTAGCCCAGTACTGATAAAACAGGACGGCACGGACCAGAGGCCGGTATACTATGTCAGCCATGCACTGAGAGGTGCGGAACTCAGGTATCCAGAGGTTGAGAAGTTGGCATTAGCTTTGGTCATAACCGCAAGAAGGTTGAGACCCTACTTCTTGTCACACCACATCTCAGTGCTAACCAATAGCCCCATGGGGAGGATAATGACCCAGCCTGACGTATCGGGGAGATTGGTGAAGTGGACAATCGAGCTCGGCGAGTACGACGTAACTTACCAACCTCGGTCATCCATTAAAGCTCAGGCTTTATCTGATTTCCTCGCGGAGATGATAGAGGTTGAGACTGAGGAGCCATGGAAAGTATACTTGGACGGAGCAGCAAACAGTGAAGGCAGTGGAGTGGGGATTGTTCTGATATCCCCGCAGGTGAGAAGATGAAGGTCATTGTCAGATTGGATTTCCGGGCTTCTAACAATGAAGCAGAATACGAGGCCATACTGATCGGGCTGAGGTTGGCAAAGGAGGTCGGTGCCAGCCGGTGATCCTTCATTCGGACTCACCGCTGGCCACTCAGCAGGTGAAAGGGAACTACGAGGTCAAAAGCGAGAAGATGATAGAATATTTGAAGGCTATACAGGAGATGTCGGAAAGTTTCGTGGAGTGGAGCATAGTGCAGATCCCTAGGGAGGATAATCACGAAGCTGATGAGCTCTCCAAGTGGTCAACATCCCTAGTTCCTCTGTCACAAAGGGAACTCATATTTCAAACTGAGTTGGTTCTGTCAACACAGCCAGGTACAGAGGCCCCCGAGGTCTCAGGTTGAATGGCCCCGATTCTGAACTACTTGAGAAAGCTCGAAGTACCCGCTGATAAGAACCAAGCCCGGTGTTTGAAGAGGCATTCATTCCGGTTTGTTCTGATAGAGGATGTGTTATACAAGAGGTCCTTTGCCGGACCCCTGCTGCGATGCCTGAGCACGGAGGAGGCAGAATATGTGCTAAGGGAAATTCACGAGGGATGCTGTGGAGACCATCTCGGGGGTTTGGCTCTGGCCAGAAAGACCCTCCTTGCTGGATACTTCTTGCCGACCCTGAGGAATGACGTGATCAGGACTGTAGTCACTTGTGAGGGTTGTCAGAGGAACAGCAGTTCCAGTTAAGGCCAGCAAGGCTCATGAAAGCGGTAACGTCGGTCTGCCCTTTCGATAAATGGGGTTTGGATATTGTGGGACCTTTCCCAATAGCCCCAAAGCAAAAGAAATTTCTGTTGGGTGGCTGTGGATTATTTCTCGAAATGGGTCGAGGCCGAACCTTTAGCCAAGATTGCCGAGGAAAATGTGCTGGACTTTCTGTGGAAGAACATAGTTTGCCATTTTGGAGTACCTAGAAAATTGATATCAGACAATGGGAGGCAGTTCCAGGGGCAGAAGTTAATGGCTTGGTGCAAGGAAATGAAGAACGAACAGGCATTTACATCGGTGGGTTACCCGCAGAGCAACGGGCAGACAGTAGGTCACCAACAAATCGATTGTGCAAACGTGAAGGCAAGACTGTACGGGGTTAGTAAGGATTGGGTGGATGAGTTACCAAGTGTGTTGTGGGCTTACAGAACTACAGCTCGCATCCCAACTGGAGAGACGCCTTTCAGCATGGTATATGAAACGGAGGCCGTGCTCCCAGCTGAGGTCGGAAAAACCTCTGCCAGTGTCCAAGCCTATGATGACAACAATGAGGAACACCGGGCTCTGGATTTGAATTTGATCTATGAGAAAAGGGAAAGGGCTGCTATAAGGATGGAGGCTTACCGTAGTAGTAAGATAGTCAAAGCCTACAACAAAAGGGTGATACCCCGAAATTTTCAAGTGGGGGACCTCGTCCTCAAAAAGCTCAACCCAGCAGGGGAGGTGAGAAAGCTCGACCCCCGATGGGAGGGACCATACAAAATAGTCCAAAGGCTGAGTTCCGGATCGTACTACCTAGAGAAGGGCGAAGGCCGACGTCTAAAAAGACATTGGAATGCATATCACCTAGAAAATATTATTCTAGGAATTTTATTATTGTTATTTCAATTCGATGTACGACACTATTATTTAACGATCTTTTCCTTTAAATCTCATCACCAAATAATAGCACAGGTCCGCCCTGCATGCTAAAGCCCAGGTGTATGGGCCCCTGTCACAAATAAAAGCACAGGTCCGCCCTTCATGCTAAAGCCCAGGTGTATGAGGCCCTGACACAAATAATAGCACAGGTCCGCCCTGCATGCTAAAGCCCAGGTGTATGAGGCCCTGGCACAATTAAAAGCACAGGTCCGCCCTGCATGCTAAAGCCCAGGTGTATGAGCCCTGGCAACAAATTAAAAGTGCAGGTCAGCCCTATCACTAAAGCCCAGGTGTATGAGGCCCTGGCACCAATTAAAAGTACAGGTCAGCCCCGTCACTAAAGCCCAGGTGCATGAGGCCCTGTCACCAATTAAAAGTGCAGGTCAGCCCTGTCACTAAAGCCGAGGTGTATGAGGCCCTGGCACAAATTAAAAGTGCAGGTCAGCCCTGTCACTAAAGCCCAGGTGTATAAAGCCCTGGTACAAATTAAAAATGAAGGTCAACCCGGTCACCTAAGCTCGGGTTTAGTGTGGCTCGGGTGCAGACCAGACGACAAGCGTACACTCATTTACGCACGAGCTCGTATCATTGGAAGAGTTGTCCGATGGGCTTATTATCTTTGGAGTTAGTACATGTCAGTCCTATGTGGTATTTAATTCTATGCGTAGGATTATTTTAAGTTATTATTGTGGGATAATCCACCCTAAACCATGGATCAGCCCGACCACCAGAAGTGGTCAGGACGGGCGTAAATTTGCAATCAAGAAATTTCTAACTTACAAATAATTGAACGGGTTGCTTCGAAGAGGCTAGACAGCAGTCAAAGTTCAAAATAATTCATTACAACGGGATACATCCAAAACATAATACAAACATCCGAGGAGAACAAAGTAAGAAAAATACAGGGGGAATTAAAAACAAGTCGATCTAGTTGACGAAGTCGGGAGGGATGTTGGCAATAATCGCTTTGAGGTCCAGGAAGTCGTCAGGGTCCTGGTCATTAGGTGGGAAGCCCTTTGCCTGGAATTGGCCCTTACACCCTTCAAAACCGAGGTCCAAAAATTTGAAGGCTTTGGAGGCCAACATGTGCGTGAACTCCTCGGATTTGACAAAGGCCTCCCGACGGGCTGGTTCGCCAGCCACATATGAGGCCAGCTCAGACTTGACCCTCCCGAGCTCGGCCAGGGCACTTAACATGTCCTGCTCCTTTTCGACCAGGGCACCGTGAGCTGTTCGAATCAGCTCGTAGCCGGGTCACCGAAGCCCGGGTGATATTCCAGTTCTGCAGGTCCGCCTCGGACTTAGTAGTAGAATTCTCAGCCTCCGACTT
>CAJQUN010002704.1:0-23477 GCA_907163345.1 Haberlea rhodopensis | reverse complement strand
TACCTAATGAACATAAACATGAACCTTTGAAAAGTTCAAAGATTTCAAGAATGAAATACAACCAACTTGGCAAAAGTATCAAAACCCTCCGATCAGATCGAGGAGGAGAATACATAAGCAAGAGTTTCATGACTATCTAAAGGAGTGTGGGATAGTCCCACAACTCACACTCCGTATACCCTCACAATGGAATGGTGTATCTGAAAGGAGGAATCGAACTTTGTTGGACATGTTCGATCAATGATGAGTCATGCAAGATCTTCCGACTTCCTTTTGGGGACATGCTTTAGAAATAGCAATATTTATACTGAACCGTGTTCCATCTAAATCAGTAGAAAAAGACATCATATGAGATATGGACTAGAAGCTTCCTAGTATGTCTTTTATGAAGATTTTGGGGTTGTGAGGCTTACGTAAGACGTCACGCTCTCCAACAACTTGGACCCAAATCTGATAAATGTTTATTTGTAGGGTATCCTAAGAAAACAAAAGGATACTATTTCTATTATCCCCCCACCGAGAACAAAGTAGTTTTTGCTCGCTGTGTCTTTCTTGAAAGAGAATTTATTTAGAGAAGAAACCAGTGGAGACAAATAGAATTATAGTGAGTGTTCAACCACAAGAAAAACATTGACTTGATATTGAGATGGAAACGAGCAGACACCACAAGCTGATGTGGATGAAATGCCTGCTCAAGAGACAACAAGCCCAGCGTAAGTCTGTAAGAGACACCGTGAGCCACAGAGATATGGATTCTTGTGACTCAACAAGGTGACTTACTACTTATTGAGTATGAGCCGTCATCTTATCAGAAGTGTAAGACCCCGTTGCAATTAAATCGGTTATTTAACGATTAAGGCAAACCCGTGTGATTTTAAAGTTGGGTTTTCGAGTTGAGTGTTCCGGATCACAACACCTATTTATCATAAAGATAAAATACATCAGATTATCTATTTTGGCATGATAATTTTCGGCCATTTTCAGAATTACCACACCATAAATTCATGTTGGACACATGGAGCAAGTGGGCACAAAAAAATTGAATAAAAAACTCACTCCCCACCTTGTTTCCATCGCCCCTCACCTATATCAAGGCATGGGATTGCCCTTTACTCCAACAATCTGATATTCCCTCTCACTTTCCTCACTCCAACAAGCAAGCTTTTTCTCCCTTGTCCTTTCTAAAAAATCGAGAGTTCCTCCTCCTCCTTTTTCCTCCATCAAAACATGCTCAGATCTTGCATGCAAGTTAGGAATTGGATAGGAATTTAGAAGAGCTTCAAGGCTTTGGGTGTTTTAAAAGCTTGGGAGGTATATCACTCCCTTTATATTTGTTAATCTTTGATTTTAGTTCTGTTTGGGTCGATTTTAGAGTTATGTTTTGAATAAAGAGGTGAAACTCATGCTGCTGCCATGAGTTGCAGCAGAAACTATGGTTGCATGCAGTATAATGCTCTGTATTTTCGACTACTTTATCTTCGGAATCTTACTGTGAGCCTCACACAAATGTTGTAGATATTTGAGTTGTTGTTCTGTGGCTGAAATTTGGGATCATTTGGTATATGAGATACGCCCATTTTACTAAACTATGTCAGATTCAACTCTGCATGTGCTGGAAATGCACATGCAGTGTAGAATTTCGAACTTTTGACAAAGTTTATTTCGATTATGTTGTCGATTTCTACATGACCTTGTGATCTTTTCATTCTATTGAATTTAAAAAAAGAATGACTTATTTTGGACTAATTTTCAATTAAATATGAATTTTATACTTTAGTGTGCAAATCATGTTATGCATGTGGGCGAAAATGTCATGCAGAGTGTTGTCCGAGTTCCTGAGCATTTTCGGCTAGGCATTCGAAAACTCTCCAGAAAAAGTATTTTAGTAGTTTGAGTTTTCTGCGTTTGCCATTGGAATTACCCATTTGGTTTAAAATGAAAAAGTTATGGCATTTATTTACAAACACATGCTCGAGATTGAAACAGAATTTCAAAAGCTACGTATTTAGTGTTTTAACTACTTTTACTGGAAGAATTAGCCCGACACCATTAGACAAGAAAATGAAAGTCCTTTGCGTTTTGGAACTTTGAGCACTGGAATCGGGTCATTTGGAAGTCATATGATTTTATTATGAATTTTTTTTTTCTACTAAACTGGTCAGTCTGATTTTGAAGGAAAAATCAGTAGGAAACACCTTTAAAACTTATTTTAGCTTTTGTGTCATTTAAACACTTAGTGATAATTTTGTAGTATTAGACCAGGTTAATAATTTCGGGACTATTTTGGAGCACACGCGTAAAATTATTACTGGTCCGAGGTACGTAGAAAGCGGGTTTTATCACAATGTCTGGCAAAGACATGTGATGTTCCCCGGGTATGATTTACTTGTCATTATTTGCTCCTTATGTGACTATGTGATAAGTTGATCTGCAGTATATGAATTACATGGTACATTGACTGCATGATATATATGACATGAGATTTGAGGTGCATCACATGAGATTATGATATTGCATGATGCATTGACACGCACTGGACATTGAGCATGTCATGTTGAGCCTATTGATTCGTTCTTGGTACCTATCTTTTATTTGTATGATGTGTGATGCGGTCTGCGGGGGGATGGGCAGCCGTTGCTCGGCAGGAGTGAGAGTGAGCTGAGGATGCCGGAGCGACGAGTGTGCCGACGTCGCCCAGACACGAGGTGATGATGGCTGACATGACCGCCGATGGCTCGACTGAGAGATAGATCGGAGCGCGGAGCGTGTCACATCCTGCTCGAGCACTGATGAGTGATTGATGATTTCCTTTGGACCCTTGAGACAGGGATATTCGAGATTTGATACCCTTCATGTGCATTTGCATTCATGCACGCATACATCGCATGTTATTTGTCATACACTGTGATTTTATCTGTTTCTCGTACTGGGGTTCTGACCCCCTTCGCGGGGGCTGTCATGTCTTTGTTGGATGTACATGACAGGTATTGCAGGTGGACTGATGCCGGATGCTCAGGAGGAAGCATCCAGGAGTGCTAGAGCTCCGTGAGCACGAGTTCTTGTCCTTTTTGTTGAGTCATTTTCCCAGTATGGTATTGACGAACTTTTTAAAAACTATACTATTTTCTCCGGGGATGCCCCGAGTATTTTGTATGCTAACGTATTTTCGTTATTTCTAAACTCTATTGATGGTCGGCGTGGGAGTGCAAATTAGAAATACTTATTTTGAATATTTACTTATTATATGTATAAAGAAAAAAAAATTGGGCCATGTTTTGATAACTTAATTAATCTTCCGCTGTGTACGTTATATAACAATCGTGTGTGATAATTAAACGTATGATTGGACCGGGCCCTCACAGTTGGTATCAGAGCATAATCTGGATATGCTCGCATTAGAGTTAGGACACTGAGTCTTTACACAAATAAATTATTGCGTATGTGTTTGACTACATGCCTAATATTGCTATTGCCTGCTATGCTTTGTGTTATCGTTATATATTGAGACATCAAACAGAATTAGACTTTTGAGTATAACACGTTATCTGTACGTTTTTTCCATTTGGATTGACTTTAATCTGAAAGTATTTAGAAATTATATTTCCTCTCAGAAATTTTCTTTTCTCCCGTACTTCCTTTAGAATGGCACCTACAAATCGTGGTCGTAAAGGCAAGGGAGTTGTGCAAGAAGCTGCGTCGGAGCAGAACGCAAGCCATGATGTCAATGTAGAAACTGACAAAGCGAATTGAGAAACTAGATATGGGAGAAGTTGTGGCAAGATTTCAGAGTATGCGGCCACCAAAGTTCCATGGTACTGACTGGGGAACGAGCCGAATCATGGATCCGAGAGATTGAATATCTATTCGATCTAGTGACTATGCACCTACCGTGAGATTGAAGCTAGCGATTTTCAGCTTAAGGACAGAGCACAGCTTTGGTGGGAAGCAATCAGAACAGGATTGCGCGAATCGGGGATAATTATCACATGGGATATCTTCAAGACCCAATTCCTGGAGCACTACTCACCTCCATCTTACTACATTGCCAAGGAAACTGAATTCAACAATCTAGTGCAAGGGAGTATGACGGTTACCGAATATGCATCTCAATTTTTTAGCACTTATGAGTTATGTTCCTTACATAGTTGCGAATCCTAAAGCACAGTACACGCGATTTGTGAATGGTTTGCACCCATCTATTTTCACTCTTGTTATTCCTGGAGATGCCACTTCTGTCATTGAAGTAATTGAGAGAGCTAAACGGGCTGAGGCCGGATTGATGAGGGCTGGTGTTCAGTTTGCCCCACAAAGCGCTCCATATCCTTTTATGGGAACTAATCAACAAGTGCAACCTCCATAGCATTAGCAACAAAGGCCCAACAATTTTGAATTCACAAAGGTTTAAACCGAAGGGCAGGAAGTTCAAGAGAAGTCAGTCAGGGTCATCCAGCTCTAGTGGTTCCAGGGGTTCTATAGGAGGATCATTTGTCAAAGCTTGCGCACATTGTGGAGGTAAACACCCTACAGAGCAATGTGGAGGAGTGTCAGGGAGTTGTTTAATTGTGGTCAGACAGGGCACTATGCAAGAGCATGTCCATCTCGTGCCCAAGGAGTCATGCAGTCTCAGCAGCCTCGATTTCATACTAGGGGTTTTTCAGGGAGGCCATCAGACTCGGCCTACTCAATCCCAGCAGCAATCGAACTACCCACAGATCAGAGGAACACTCCCACCGTCCTATCCTGGACCACAGCAGGCTAGAGTGTACGCGCTGACGGAAGATCAAGCACGGGAGGCCCAGGTAGTGTGATCGCAGGTACATGTCTTATTTTGGTCACACTGCACGAGTATTATTGATACAGGAGCATCGCATTCATTCATTCTCCAATTTTTGTTGATGAGTATGAGTTAGAGTCTAAGTCTCGTCTCTTCAGGAGACTTCACAGTATCCACTCCAGCTGGTAAACTCATTTTAGCCAGTTCTATCGTGCTAATTGCATACTACAATTTGATGATAGTATTATGATCACAAACTTAATGGTTTTTCCAATGTATGATTTTGATTGTATTGTGGGCATGGATACTCTGACAAATTACCGAGCTACAGTGGATTGTTTCCATGGTATTGTCCGATTCAGACCACATTATGGTCCTAAATGGAATTTCTATGGCAGAGGTTCTCTTGCAAAAATCCCTATAGTATTTGCAATGGAAATGTTTAGACTTCTATCCTTAGGAAATGAGGGATATCTAATCTATGCGGTGGACGCCACAAGAAAGGGCCGGATTGTCCAACATTCCAGTTGTGAAAGATTTTGCAGATGTATTTCCGGAAGAAATTCCAGGGTTTCCGCCTAATCGTGAGATCGATTTCAGTATTGAATTGATGCCAGATACAACACCGATTTCTAAAGCTCCGTATCGAATGGCACCAGCGGAATTGAAGGATTGAATGAACAATTGCAGGATCTTCTTGAAAAAGGCTATATACGTCCCAGTATGTCACCTTGGGGTGCGCCGGTACTGTTCGTGAAAAAGAAAGATGGCACAATGAGAATGTGTATTGACTACAGGCAACTCAATCGAGTCACTGAAGAACAAATACCCATTGCCAAGAATCGATGATCTATTCGATCAACTCCAAGGAACATCGGTATATTCGAAAATTGATCTTCGCTCAGGCTACATCAGCTCCGAGTTAGGGAAAGTGATGTTCCAAAGACAGCTTCAAGGACCAGATATGGCCATTTTGAGTTCTTGGTGATGCCTTTTGGACTGACTAATGCACCAGCAGTTTCATGGACTTAATGAACAGAGTGTTCAGAAACTTTTTGGGACAAATTTGTGATAGTATTCATTGACGATATTTTGGTATACTCAAGGTCCCGGAAGGATCACAGGAGCATTTACGATTGGTATTACAGACTCTTCGAGAGGCCCAACTGTATGCGAAATTATCTAAGTGTGAATTCTGGTTGGACCAAGTAATGTTCTTGGGTCATGTGATATCAGCACAAGGGATATCTGTGGATCCCAATAAAGTGGAAGCAGTAATCAATTGGCCTAGACCAACTAACATACATGAAGTTCGAAGTTTTATGGGCTTGGCCGGTTATTAGAGGCGATTTATTGAAGGTTTCTCTCTGATAGCCCGACCCATCACACAATTGACCAAAAAACCAGAGTTTTTTTTGGTCAGACGACTGTGACGATAGTTTTCAAGAGTTGAAAAAGAGATTAACCACGGCCCCAGTGTTTAGCTCTACCATCTGGATCAGGAGGATTTGTGGTATGTGCTGATGCGTCAGCCAGAGGATTGGGGGTGCGTTCTTATGCAGCATGGAAAGGTCATTGCTTATGCTTCGAGACAACTTAAGCCCCATGAGTCTCGATACCCCGTCCATGACCTTGAATTAGCAGCCATTGTTTTTGCTTTGGCTTTGAAATTTGGAGGCACTACCTCTATGGTGAGAAATTCATTATTTACTCGGATCATAAGAGTCTGAAGTACTTGTTCACTCAGTCGGAACTGAACATGAGACAACGTCGATGGATGGACTTACTGAAGGATTTTGACTGTGAAATCCAATACCAACCAGGGAAAGTGAACTTGGTAGCCGAGGCTCTGAGCCGGAAAGTTCAAGATGTCGTGGTAGCATCGATTCATGTCTGGAAGAATTACGATGAGCTGTGTACTTCTGGGTGGACTTACCAGCCGCATGGAAAATGTTTCATTGTCTCCGCGATACAATTCGAGCCACATATTATTTCGTCAATCAAACAGGGCTCAGATGGATCCATACATTCACAAGTTGAAAGAGACAATTTCTGTTGGCCAATCATCCGGGTTCAATGTATCCCTGATGGTTCGGTACAGATGAATGGCAGATTGGTGGTACCAACCTTATAAACTTGAAGGAAGCATTATGTCAGGAGGCGCACTGCAGTCGCCATAGTGTTCATCCAGGGAGTCGTAAGATGTACCTTACGTTAAACCCCACTTCACCCCACTTCTGGTGGGAAGGTATGAAAAAGGACATTGCTGAATTTGTGGCAAGATGTTTGACTTGCCAACATGTTAAAGCTGAAAAGAAATGAGACCGGGCGGTATGCTACAGATTTTAGAAGTGCCACAGTGGAACTGGGAACATATCGCTATGGATTTTGTGACACATTTGCCCAGATCGAACAAGGGTTGTGATGCAATCTGGGTTGTGGTTGACCGATTATCCAAGTCAGCGCATTTCATACCATATGAGCGTACTTACTCGTACAAGAAGATGGCGCGATTGTATGTGGATAATGTAGTTCGGATGCATGGAGTGCCAGTTTCTATTGTCTCCGACAGGGATCCGAGATTTACTTCAAAGTTTTGGATTAGCTTTCAGAATGCCATGGGTACAAAATTAGCGATGAGTACTGCCTACCACCCACAACATATGGACAAACAGAGAGAACCATCCAAACACTTGAGGACAGGTTACGGTTGGTAGTGATGGATTTTGGAGGAAATTGGCAAGAATCATTATCATTGGTCGAATTCTCCTATAACTAGTTTCCAAACTACTATCGGGATGGCACCATTCGAGGCCTTATATGGAAAGAAATGTCGATCCCCGGTATGCTGGGACGAGATCGGTGAAAAGCAGCTGACCCGACCTGAGTTTGTAGAAGAAATGCAAGGAAAGATTGAACTAATACGAAAAAGGATGAAAGCTGCTCAGGACAGACAGGCCAGTTATGCAAATAAAAGGAGAAGACCATTGGAATTCCAAGTTGAAGATAGGGTATTTTTGAAAGTATCGCCTTTCCGAGGGACAATGCGTTTTGGGCGCCGAGGTAAGTTATCGCCTCGTTACATCGGTCCCTACCAAATCGTAGAAAAGATTGGAGCAGTGGCATACCGTTTAGCTTTGCCACAATAGTTGTCGCTGATACATGATGTTTTTCATGT
Organism: Haberlea rhodopensis; assembly: GCA_907163345.1. Classification (NCBI taxonomy): domain Eukaryota; kingdom Viridiplantae; phylum Streptophyta; class Magnoliopsida; order Lamiales; family Gesneriaceae; genus Haberlea; species Haberlea rhodopensis. The sequence continues at coordinate 15,525 of CAJQUN010002704.1, read as the reverse complement.
ATCCATGCTGAGAAAGTATGAACTAGACCCATCTCATGTCTTACAACTTGAAGAAATTGAGGTAGATGGTTCTTTGTCGTATGTAGAACACCCGATCAGGGTATTGGATAGAAAAGAAAGTGTTAAGGAACAAGACTATTCCCTTAGTACTAATACAGTGGAGTAGACATGGCACAGAAGATCTACGTGGGAATTGGAGGCCAAATGCGACAAGAATGGCCACATCTATTTGAGGATACTCCTTTGTATTCCATGCTTTGTACTTATGATTATCCGATGTATCTGTAAGAATCTAAGTGAAATAAATTCGTATCTTTCTGATTCGAGGACGAAATCTTTTAAGAGGGGAAGAATTGTAAGACCCCGTTGCAATTAAATCGGTTATTTAACGATTAAGCAAACCCGTGTGATTTTAAGTTGGGTTTTCGAGTTGAGGTGTTCCGGATCACAACACCTATTTATAATAAAGATAAAATACATCAGATTATCTATTTTGGCATGATAATTTCGGCCATTTTCAGAATTACCACACCATAAATTCATGTTGGACACATGGAGCAAGTGGGCACAAAAGTGAATAAAAAACTCACTCCCCAACCTTGTTTCCATCGCCCCTCACCTATATCAGGCATGGGATTGCCTTTTACTCCAACAATCTGATATTCCCTCTCACTTTCCTCACTCCAACAAGAAAGCTTTTCTCCCTTTTCCTTTCTATAAAAATCGAGAGTTCCTCCTCCCTTTTCCTCCATCAAAACATGCTCAAATCTTGCATGCAAGTTAGGAATTGGATAGGAATTTAGAAGAGCTTCAAGGCTTTGGGTGTTTTTAAAAGCTTGGGAGGTATATCATTCCCTTTATATTGTTAATCTTTGATTTTAGTTCTGTTTGGGTCGATTTTAGAGTTATGTTTATGAATAAAGAGGTGAAACTCATGCTCCCATGAGTTTCACAGAAACTATGGTTGCATGCAGTATATGGCTCTGTATTTTCGACTACTTTAACTTCGGAATCTTACTGTGAGCCTCAAACAAATGTTGTAGATATTTGAGTTTTTGTTCTGTGGCTGAAATTTGGGATCATTTGGTATTTATTTTAGTGAGATACGCCCATTTTACTAAACTATGCCAGATTCAACTCTGCATGTGCTGGAAATGCACATGCAGTGTAGAATTTCGAACTTTTGACAAAGTTTAATTTCGATTCTGTTGTCGATTTCTACATGACCTTGTAGATCTTTTCATTCTCTTGAATTTAAAAAAAATGACTTATTTTTGGACTAATTTTCAATTAAATATGAATTTTATACTTTAAGTGTGCAAATCATGTTATGCATGTGGGCGAAAATGTCATGCAGAGTGTTGTCCGAGTTCCTGAGCATTTTCGGCTAGGCATTTCGAAAACTCTCCAGAAATAAGTATTTTAGTAGTTTGCGTTTTCTGTCGTTTGCCACTGGAATTACCCATTTTGGTTTTAAAATGAAAAAGTTATGGCGATGTTACAAACACTGCTCGAGATTGAAAACAGAATTTCAAAAGCTACGTATTTAGTGTTTTAACTACTTTTACTGGAAGAATTAGCCCGACACCATTAGACAAGAAAATGAATTCCTTTGAGTTTTGGAACTTTGAGCACTGGAATCGGGTCATTTGGAAGTCATATGATTTTATTATGAATTATCTACTAAAACTGGTCAGTCTGATTTTGAAGGAAAAATCAGTAGGAAAACACCTTTAAAAACTTATTTTAGCTTTTGTGTCATTTAAACACTTAGTGATAATTTTGTAGTATTATGAACAGGTTAAATAATTTCGGGACTATTTTGGAGCACTCGGTAAATTTATTACTGGTCCGAGGTACGTAGAAAGCGGGTTTTTATCACATGTCTGGCAAAGACATGTGATGTTCCCGGGTATGATTTACTTGTCATTATTTGCTCCTTATGTGACTATGTGATAAGTTGATCTGCAGTATATGAATTACATGGTACATTGACTGCATGATATATGATGACATGAGATTTGAGGTGCATCACATGAGATTATGATATTGCATGATGCATTGACACACATGGACATTGAGCATGTCATGTTGAGCCTATTGATTCGTTCTTGGTACCTATATCTTTTCTTGGTATGAGTGATGCGTGTCTGGGGATGATGGGCAGCCGTTGGCTCGGCAGGAGTGAGAGTGAGCTGAGGGATGCCGGAGCGACGAGCGTGCCGACGTCGCCCAGACACGAGGATGATGGACCGCCGATGGCTCGACTGAGAGATAGATCGGAGCACGGAGCGTGTCACATCCTGCTCGAGCACTGATGAGTGATTGATGATTTCCTTTGGACCCTTGAGACAGGGATATTCGAGATTTGATACCATTCATGTGCATTTGCATTCATGCACGGCATACATCGCATGTTATTTGTCATACACTGTGATTTTATCTGTTTCTCGTACTGGGGTTCTGACCCCCTTCGCGGGGGGCTGTCATGTCTTTGTTGGATGGACATGACAGGTATTGCAGGTGGACTGATGCCGGATGCTCAGGAGGAAGCATCCAGGAGTGCTAGAGCTCCGTGAGCACGAGTTCTTGTCCTTTTTGTTGAGTCATTTTCCCAGTATGGTATTGACGAACTTTTTAAAAACTATACTATTCTCCGGGGGATGCCCCGAGTATTTTGTATGCTAACGTATTTTCGTATTTCTAAACTCTATTGATGGTCGTGTGTGGGATGCAAATTAGAAATACTTATTTTGAATATTTACTTATTATATGTATAAAAGAAAAAAAAAATTGGGCCACGTTTTGATAACTTAATTAATCTTCCGCTGTGTACGTTAATATAACAATCGTGTGATAATTAAACGTATGATTAGGACCGGGCCCTCACAAGAAGTTATAATGGGCCCTGATTCTGAGAAATGGCAAGAGGCCATGAAATCTGAGATGGAATCCATGTATGCAAACCAGTATGGACTTTGGTTGACCCGCCTGAAGGGGTAAGACCCATAGGTGCAAATGGATTTTCAAGAAAAAGACCGACATAGATGGTAATGTACAAACCTTTAAAGGTCGACTGGTTGCAAAAGGTTTCAAACAAATTCATGGTATTGACTATGATGAAACTTTTTCACCAGTTGCCATGGTAAATCCATTAGGATCTTACTTGCAATAGCTGCATTTCATGACTATGAAATCTGGCAGATGGATGTCAAACAGCTTTCCTTAATGAAAATTTACTTGAGGATGTGTACATGACACAACCTGAGGGTTTTGTCGATCCAAAGGATGCTGGAAAGATATGTAAGCTACAACGATCCATTTATGGATTGAAGCAAGCTTGTCGGAGTTGGAATCTTCATTTGATGATGCAGTCAAAGAGTTTGGTTTCATCAAAAATGTAGATGAACCTTACAACCTATTTTCTGGTAATAGGTTTTGGGCAACAAATGGCTCCTGCCCTTGAATGATCCTTAGAACTCTTTAAGATAGCCTTTAGAGTCATATAAAGCATGTTCAAGGATGTCTTGAGGAAGTAGTTGCTCATAATTATCTTCCTAATATTGTATGTAGATGACATACTTCTAATTGGGAATGATATCCATCCCTGCCTACAATCTGTAAAGATTTGGCTAGGGAATTACTTTTATATGAAAGACTTGGGTGAAGCCACCTATGTATTAGGTATCAATCTATAGATAGAGATCAAGAAGATTGCTTGACCTAAGTCAAAGTACATACATAGACAAAGTGCTAAAATGGTTTAGCATGCAAGAATCAAAGAAAGGATTCGTGCCTATGACACATGGGATACATCTCTCGAAGGATCAGTGTCCTTCAACACCAGATGAGAGACAACGCATGCGTAAGATTCCATATGCGTCAGCTATTGGATCAATCATGTATGCCATGATATGTACTCGTTCCGATATCTCGTATGCTTTGAGCATGACGAACATATATCAGGTTGATCCAGGTGAATGTCACTGGATTACTGTCAAGAATATCCTGAAGTACTTGAGAAGAACTAAGGATACATTCTTGATTTATGGAGGTGAGGAAGAGCTCGATGTAATAGGTTACATTGATGCAAGCTTCCAAACCGACAAAGATGATTTCCGATCGCAATCAGGATATGTGTTTTGCCTAAATGGAGGTGCTGTGAGCTGGAAGAGTTCAAAGCAAGAGACAGTAGCCGATTCTACAATTGAAGCTGAATACATTGCTGCCTCAGATGCAGCAAAGAATCTGTTTGGATCAAGAAGTTCATCTCTGAACTTGGGGAGATGCCTAGCATACTAGATCCGATTGAATTCTATTGTGACAACAATGGAGCCATCGCATTGGCTAAGGAACCTAGATCTCACTAAAGATCCAAGAACATACTTCGGCGCTTTCATTTCATTCGAGAAATCGTTGAAAGATGAGATGTAAAAATATGCAAAGTACCAACTGATGATAATGTATCTGACCCACTGACGAAGCCACTATCACAGCAGAAGCATGATCGTCATACTAGATCTCTAGGCATTAAGTATATGTCTGATTGGTCTTAGTGCAAGTGGGAGATTTGTTGGGATATGCCCTAAGACAATTCATTAGATGATTGTTTATGACAAACAATGTATTATGGTTTTATTAATGGCAATTCATTATTATATATTATTCGAGTATCTGTGTAATATGAATTAATATATAAGTTAATGTCCTTAGAATAATATTGTATTGTTCTTAAAGATTGTCCCTAGTCAAGTATTATCATGAATCAGGATAATGATAATGCATTGAGACTAGTATGTTTTGATTGATGAATTGTTTATAGATATGAGATATCAAATCAACACATGGGTGCATGTTAGAGAACGATGTACTGGACAGACCCACCATGAGAATGCTACATGGATAGTTATATGAACGTCATAAGCAATTCTCATAGTGATAATAATGTATGTAATCCTTACGACTTGAGATCACCAGAGATCCCAACATAAGGAGTCATGTATCTTGATACTGTCGAACATTACCTGTAACAGGGTAAACTATAAAGACAATCATTGGATACACCACGAATTATGTAGAGGGATGTTGAGTGATCAAGAAAAGATTTGTCCCTCCTATATAACAGGAGAAGTGTTTGGCCCTTGATCAAGTAAGACTAAAATGCATGGCCTTGCTCGAATGAGTCGATATGTGATATCGAGCTTATCGTTTATTGAGCACTAAAGCTTACTGCTGTCACCTGCCCTCTTTGAGTTCTATTAGAATGCCAAGCGTGGAAGCCCGTCTATTGCTCCTTCTCCCGTCCGGAAGAGCCTTTAAAAATGCATTTCGCTAAGTTGGTATGGAAGAACTGCTGCGCAGCGGGAAATCCTTCTCTATACAAGTTCTCGGACGAGTTTTTGAACAGAACTTCGATAGGCGAGAGGTGTAAGCACCGCGAGGTGTGAAGCGATCTCGTACTAAACGAAACTACTTTCAACGAGTTCTACTTGGGTATCAAGAAATAAAAGATTGAATATATGAGTATGACTATTCCATGACTCGTGTTCAATCAAAACACATTGGACAAGGGATTAAGTTACATGGTTAATATTATCACAGTCCGTAGGTTATGTCGAGTCAATGACATTCTTGTAATTTGGGTAGCCTTGATGTGTTGCTAGATACCGCTCATTGCTTGTGACATAAAATTAGATTTTATGTCGCTGCAACATTGCAAGATCCTCGGGTCACACAAAAGATTAAATCGATAAATGGAGATATAATTCATTGGATGAATTAATTAATTAAGAAGAGTCTTAATTATAAGTATTAGATATATGGATTTAATTATATATTGGGTTTGGGCCAATGAGGCTTTTCGAAAGCCTTTAATTAAATCTAATATGCATTATATAATATGATAACAAGGTTGATTAAGGGTTAATCAATTTTTATCAAACCTAATAGCCACCAAAATCTAACTCTCGGCCGCCGCCTCTTCCTCCCACCTCACGCCGCCGCGCCGCCTTTAATAGGGATTTGATCAGCCATCGTTGATCGGTTTTGAACCGTGAGTTTAGTTCCGGTTTAAGAACGAGTATAGCAACTTGTTCTTGAACAGCCTTTTCGATTTGATCGTGTGGATACCATAGAGACGAAGGTGTAAATCTTTGTTAGTGACTCGTGGTCTTGCAACGAGGATTCTGCTACAAACACGCTACAAGGGTATGATTCTTATCAATCTCGATATGAATAACTTTGTATAGGTCCAGTGGTAGGAATCAAGTTTTATTTTCCACCGAGTATTGCTTGATTGATTCCTAACAGAAATCACACCCTTTGGTTTTGGTTTGTCAACCCTCATTCTCCTCGGAGTGAGAATATCTGGGGATTGACAGTTGATTTTGGGATTTTGGGTATGATTGGAGATACCCGAATCTATTGCTTTGTGTGTACATGTTGTGTTGGTACGTGGTCATGTATGTCGGTGTGGGTATACAAAGGCCAGCATTTTCTTTGTACTCGTCGAGCATCGGATTTATGCTTTGATGAATGAATCTCCGGTGAGAGATTGTGGCACCTTGAGAGTGGTAATCTCGATGGCACGATGTATTCTGAGGAATAATCGTGAGGTCCAGTTGACTTCCCCTGAGGAGGGATTGTCGTGTTTTGGGACCATGGTAATTCTTGCTGGTTAATTCGATAGCATCCCTGTTAGGATTGTTGAATCCCATGATGAACGAGGGATGGCCAGGATTTGGGTTTGTTTAGTGTCATGATTGACACGTGTGGCGGAATGCAATCGATTATTCTTGCATGTCCTTTCGAGAACTAGAGACCTTGTGGAGTCTCAATAGTGTGTTTGGACCAAGATGTGATTTCTTGGAACACGCGGTTGTAGACATCTTTAGAGATGTGTTTCGTATTTATCGGGGCCGTGTTGTGGCCCAATCTGTGTTGCAGTGTGGTGCAACTACTCCTTTGATGGAGATGGACTTGGAAAGCTGAAGCCGAATGTAGTTTAGGTACACCGTTGTGTACTGGCGGTTTCCTTGGTAGCGATGTATGTCTAACATCGTTGGCTATGTCATAGAGATATCATGGGACGATATCTATATTGGATCCACGAAGGAGTCGTTTGATTTGCAGTTATGTTTGGCTGACTGCTTTTGAGATGGTTAGCATCGTGGAATGCCGATGTCTTCCGGGGATTTGGGTCGGTTGGAGAGGTTACTCCATTCCAAGTTTGGTGCGAGTTCGGTATCCTCGCGGTTGGTGTGTTATGTTCATGATTGGACATCATGGATCCGGTTGTATTGCGTGTTCTCGGCGTTACGTGGAGTACGCCGTGCAATTTCGAGGATGAAATTCAATTAGTGGGGGATAATTGTGATACCCGGAATTATGGTGCTAATCCCGGTGTGGTAATAATCCTTAATGGATTTTGGTTGCGTATTAATTGTGGTTTTGGAACTCCTGGGGATTTTAATCCCATATTTAGAGTCTTTGGATCCAAAGGATGAGATTGTATTCTCGTCGTAGTGTTACCTTGGAATTTGTTCTTTGGTGGGATTTGGGGTCCGGAGTACTGTGTTGTGATGCCCCGAAATTAATTGATGGCAATCTGAATATTAATTATGCTTATATGATGATTTATTACGATGATTAAGATACGTGGGGGAAATGAAGAAGTAACATGATTTAAGGATATTGATTTTAATTATGAGGATGATATGGATTTAATGATGTTGTTGCATTTTATAAATGCTTACCATGTTAATGTATTTTATATACATCATGTTATTTATTGGGGTACAAGTTAAATGTAAAAACTTAATACTTTACCCACCATTTCTACCTCACATCACTCTTTACACTCAAATCCCCAAAATCACTTTCCCAATCCACTTTCCCCTCATTTTCGATTTTAGCCCTAAAGGTGGGAAGAAATTCTTGTAAAAGCTTTATTCTTGCACTTCTTGGTAAGATTTAGTGCTTATGATGTTCATATATCACTTATTGATGTTCTTGAAGTGTTTGATTGAGTTTTGGAAGGGTTTTAAAAAGGGGTTTGAAATGGGATTGTTGGGTTAGTGTGATTCTTGGTGGGATGTTGGATTTTTAATGGTTTTATGATGTGTGTTGAAGGTTTTGAGGTTTTTGATGTTTGGTGTTGTTTGGTTGATGTTAAATGTGGTTGAGGTTGGTGAGGTTTAAATGTGCAAAATGGAGTTTTTTTCGTGGTACACGAGGTTGGCGATCGATCGCCCGTTCTTGGCGATCGATCGCGAGCAGGCAGTAGGCTCCAGAAGCCTTTGGCGATCGATCGCCACTTTTGGGCGATCGATCGGTGAGCTTGGCGATCGATCGCGCCAAAAGTGGCGATCGATCGCCGAATGCATAAATTTGTTGGTGCGGGCAGTGTGATCTTGCGATCGATCGGGACGTCTTGGCGATCGATCGCGAGACACACAAAAGTGTGTTTTTGGCATTTTTGTGGGAATTTTGATATATGGACTATGATTAGCTTCTAATATTGAATTGTAAGGTTGTGTAGAACCATCCCAAGGACCCACAACTTCGAGAAGATAAAGTACTACGACTTCACCACATTTTGAAAAGGTACGTAAGAAACGTACGGGCATCAACGGTAACATATCCCTAAACTATGACTTTGCATTAAATTTGCATAAGTATTTATGATGATGATTATGATGATTATGATGATGATGTTGTGATAAACGAAGATGATATGATGTTACGATGACAATTATGATATGATGATGATGTTTGAAATGATGATGCTTATAAGATGATGACGCATGTTGACTATGCTACTTAGAATGGTTGAATGTCCGGTGACTATTATGGGCAAGCGAGGAAGGTCTTGCCGCTCACATAACTGAGCGATGGGGTACATCCGCTATCAAGGTGTAGCGATGGGTATCATCCGCTGAGCGATGGGGTACATCCGCTATCAAGGTGTAGCGATGGGTATCATCTGCTGAATAAGAGATACATCCGCTATCAAGGCGTAGCGATGGGTATCATAAGATGAGTTATGTCGAGCGAGGGGGCCAATTGTGCCGCTGTCATAATAGCACCCGGATAGTCCCATTTCTAATTAACATGGATTGTTGTGAGCTTTCATACGAAATATGATGTTAATCATTCATGTCTTGAACTAATGATTATATGCGTAATTATGACACAGGGACAACCAAGAAGGATAGTACTATTAAACAGGAAGTATATGTTATCAATTATTTCCATGCATTATTTATATGCCATTAACTCATGATGTTAGTAATGATGTACATGCTCACGATGGGTTGTTCCTGTAGGTACACTTTTGGATCGAGACTAGGGGTCGGGTTGAGATGGTGAGCTAAGGAGCATAAGAAGATAGATACAGGATTTTTGTTAGCCTTAACATTCATTTTGGGGAATGTAATTAACTAACTATTGAAGTTTCATTTTGGCCTGTAATTACATTGAGCTCACATAACAACCAGAACTCTAAGATGTCTCTAATGCATGTTTAGTTCATAATACGCTATTAATATGATGTTAAGGTAGGAAGACCCTACATTAGTGGTATCAGAGCAGTGGTTAGATAACCCGGGGATGAGTGAAGGGTAGCCTTAGCAGTAGGTTGGCTAGGCGTTTACTTTTGACATACTATGTTACACATGAAGTATATGGTTGATATGATACATGTTATGACTTTCTAACGATGTTTATATGAACTGCTTTGGGATCTTGTTGTTAACCCTTGTGTTGCAGTATGGCAGCAAATATCGACATTGGTGATGCGGTAAGTGTGAACGCTAGTGCGGGGCGCACGAATCCCCTACCCCCGCCAGCCGTAGGCGAGGAACCGTCCGAACAACAGCTATTGCCGGGAGAGTTGAGTTTGACTCAGTTTCTAGCGTATCGGCCCCCCAACATTCGAAGGGACTGAAACAGGGGAACGAGCCGAGAATGGCAGAAAGAATAGAACAAATATTTGTGGCAACCCCGTGTGCAAAGACAGCCTGGATAAGGCTAGCAGAGTTCCAACTAGCCAAGAAAGCACTGATGTGGTGGAGGACCACCGTGATTGAACACAGAGGCACAGGGTCAAGAAGTAAACTGGAAACTGTTCAGAACTAGATTCCTGGCCCGACAGCGGCTGCCCGTCAAGCTAAAGAGGATGAGTTTACTAAGCTAAAGCAAGGTACCATGCCGGTGTCAGATTATGCCCTCCACTACTGTTCTCTACTCAGATATGTACCTCATATCGCTGCCGACACTCAAGCTAAAATGAGGAACTTCATGAAGGGTTTAAGGCCAGAACTTTATGATAGGGTGATCACATATGGCCCTACTTGCTTCGACGATGCACTTACTCGGGCTGAGTTAGCCGAACTGGGGGTGGTGCATACCCTGATGCTGTACCACCTCCAGCACCCCCTCAGAACTACTCCCGATAATTTGAAACCAAGGGGTGATCAATTTAAGCCTGGAGGGAGCACTTCAGTGTCTAGATTCAGTGGAAGGAGGCCCGATAACCGATGGAGAGGAAACCGCAGAAATGACGCCCCACCAAGAAGAGGACAGCCTCGGGGAGGCAGTGTTGGGGAGATTCAATGCTCTCATTGTGGACAGCCACATCTGACGAAGAATTGTGTAGGATGTTATGTTTGTGGCGAGAGAGACCACTTTGCTCGACAATGTCCCAACAGGGGAAGGCAGCTGAATTCTACTGGGAGGTCTACGGACAGAGCAGCACCACACAGGCCCCCATATGTACCGAGGCAGTATGGAAGTCAACCCACGGGGCCACCTCAAGGGCAGTGTATGCATTGACGAGGGAGCAGGCTACAGCGGCTCCGGAGGAGGTCATAGCGGGTACGTGTCTTTTATTTACGCACCCTGCCTTTATATTGATCGACACAAGTGCGTCACACTCCTTTGTGTCGACAAGTTTTGTGGAAAGACACCACATATGCACTGCTCTCCGTCGCCACGCCTCTTGTAGTCTCGACACCCCCTGGAAGAAGTTTGATTGATGATCAGATTGTCTATGATAGCCTCATTTATTTTGAGGATAACAAGTTAAGGTCGGATTTGATCGTTCTGGGAATGTCAGACTTTGACTGTATATTGGGTATTGATGTTCTGAATAGGTACCAAGCAGTTGTGAACTGCAGGCAGAGGACTGTCCGATTCAGATCTGATGAAGGAGTTCAGTGGACGTTCTATGGAGATGGTTCTCGTTCAAAGATTCCGTTAATATCCGCGGTCAAGATGACACAATTATTGGAATGAGGCCATACAGGATATCTTATTTATGTTTTGATACTTCTGGAAAGAAGGAAGAACTAAAGGTTGAAGATGTGCCCGTAGTGGCGGAGTTTCCTGATGTATTTCCTGAAGAGATTCCCGGATTTCCACCGGAGAGAGAAGTCGAATTTGGAATTGAATTACTACCGGGGACGTCTCCCATTTCCCGCGCCCCGTATAGGATGGCACCATCGGAGTTAAAGGAATTAAAAGCTCAGTTGCAAGAACTCCTTGACAAGGGCTACATACGCCCGAGCGTATCGCCCTGGGGTGCACCAGTTTTATTTGTTAAGAAGAAAGATGGCTTGATTCGTCTGTGCATCGATTACAGACAACTGAACAAAGCTACCGTGAAGAAAAAACCCCCCCCTCCCAGGATCGATGACTTGTTTGATCAATTGCAGGGCACGAGGTTGTACAGTAAGATTGATTTGAGGTCGGGATACCACCAGATATCCGAGTTAGAGAGGATGATGTACAGAAGACAGCTTTCAGAACCAGATATGGGCACTATGAATTCTTAGTTATGCCCTTGGGGTGACGAATGCCCCAGCTGTTTTCATGAGTTTAATGAACAGGGTATTCCATCCATATTTGGACCGGTTCGTCATAGTCTTCATCGATGACATACTTATCTACTACTCCCGGACTGAAGAAGAACATGTTGGGCACTTGAGGACAGTACTTCAGATCCCTAGGGATCATCAATTATATGCAAAGCTTAGCAAGTGCGAGTTTTGGTTGGACAGTGTGGTGCTCTTGGGTCATGTAATATCCAGCCGTGGGATATCTGTGGATCCCCGTAAGATTGAAGTTGTTATGGAGTGGGCTGCACCCACTTCTGTGCCCGAGATACGGAGTTTCCTCGGTTTAGCGGGCTACTACCGACGTTTTGTCGAGGGATTCTCTAAGATCGCTAAGCCTTGACCCAGCTGACTCAGAAGGGAGTTCCGTTCTATTGGTCCGAAGCTTGTGAGGAGAGCTTCCAAGAGTTGAAACGTCGCTTGACGACAGCGCCAGTGTTGGTAATATCCTTCTGAGGATATGAAGTTTGCTTTGTACCGGATGCATCATTGCAAGGTTTGGGTGTGTGTTGATGCAAGATAAGCATGTGGTGGCTTATGCTTCGAGGCAGCTGAAGCCTCATGAGACCAGATACCCAGTCCATGACCTGGAACTGGCAGCCATCATCTTCGCCTTGAAGATTGGGATCATTATCTTTATGGTACAACGTTTACCATCTTTACAGACCATAAGAGCTTGAAATTCTTATTCACCCAAGCAGAACTGAATATGAGGCAACGAAGATGGATGGACTTACTCAAAGATTATGATTGTGAAATAGAGTACCATCCGGGTAAAGCGAATATGATAGCAGATGCCTTAAGCCGAAAGGTGAAGAACACGCTGAGGATACTATGAGCTTATCGGCCATGATGACTTCTTATTGCCATTTAGGCTACGATTTTGATGTGGACACGTCGCCGGTGCGAGTGTCGACCTTACTGGCCGAGCCAGACATATTTGAGGCAATCAGGAAAGCCCAGAGGTCGGATGATGAAGTTCAGAGATGGTTATCAATAGCACTTCGAGGTCAGCCAACAAAGTTAGAGTGGCTGAAGATGATTCATTAAGACTGGGCAACCGATGGGTAGTCCCAGATGCACCAGAGTTACGTAAAGGAATATTGGAACGAGCTCACAGTAGCGGTTCAGTATTCACCCAGGAGGAAGAAAGATGTATAAGGAACCTAAGTGGTCAATTCTGGTGGAGACGCATGAAGCGTGATGTGATCAGTTTTGTTAAGAGATGTTTAATCTGCCAGCAAGTAAAGGCAGAAAGGCAGAGGCCTGGTGGCGAGCTGAAGCTTGGAGTACCTAAGTGGAAGTGGGAGCATATATCTATGGACTTCGTGACCCACTTGCCAAGGTCGGCCTCTGGATTTGATGCGATCTGGGTGATCGTGGATAGGCTGACAAAGGTAGCCTATTTCATCCCTTACAGTATGACCTTCACATATTTAAAGATGGCCCAACTCTATGTGCGGGATGTGGTGAGGTTGCATGGTATTCCAGTTTCTATAGTGTCTGACAGGTTCACTTCACATTTCTGGGAGGGTCTCCAACAGCTTTGGGCACAGAGGTAAGGCTGAGTACAGCCTATCCCCTCAGACAGACGGTCAGACAGAGCGTACCATTCAGACGCTCGAGGATATGTTAAGGGCATGCGTTTTAGAGTTTGATACTCCGTGGCAGAATTCAGTGCCACTGGTGGAGTTCTCCTATAACAACAGCTATCAGGCGAGCATTCAGATGGCTCCTTTTGAAGCTCTTTATGGGCGACGATGTAGATCACCGCGTATTGGGAGGACTTGACTAGTAAGGCGGTTGGGGGGCCGGATATGATTAGAGATATGGAAGAAAAGATAAAGACGATACGCTTAAAGATGAAAGCGGCCCAAGATAGGCAAGCGGCCTATGCCAATAAGCGGCGACGACCGCTAGAATTCCAAGTCGGAGATAAGGTTTTCTTTAAAATCTCACCCTTCAGGGGTGTGGTCCGTTTTGGTTTGCGGGGAAAGTTATCTCCGAGGTATGTGGGCCGTATGAGATATTGCAGCGCATCGGTACTTTGGCCTACCGTTTGGCTCTACCACCGTCCTTATCCGGTATTCATGATGTCTTCCACGTTTCCGTGTTGAGGAAGTATGAACCCGATCGTCTCATGTATTGCAGCCTTCAGGGTTCAGTTGAGTTCAGATGTGTCCTATGTTGAACGACCGGTTAGAATTCTGGATCGTGAGGATCGCAGGCTACGAAGTAAGATATAACCGATGGTCAAAGTTCAGTGGGATCGCCGGGTGTCGAGGAGGCTACGTGGGAGACGGAACGGCATATGGTGCAGCAGCACTACCCGGAATTATTTCTGGTATGATTTATGTTTAATTTATTTTTGGGTAAGTGCATGTGATTTTGAGGACGAAATCTTATAAGTAGGGGAGTAATGTGATGCCCCGAAATTATTGATGGCAATCTGAATATTAGTTATGCTTATATGATGATTTATTACGATGATTAAGATACGTGGGGGAATGAAGAAGTACATGATTTAAGGATATTGATTTTAATTATGAGGATGATATGGATTTAATGATGTTGGTTGCATTTTATAAATCTTACCATGTTAATGTATTTTATATACATCATGTTATTTATTGGGGTACAAGTTAAATGTAAAAACTTAATACTTTACCCACCTTTCTACCTCACCTCACTCTTTACACTCAAATCCCCAAATCACTTTCACTTTCCCAACCCACTTTCCCCTCATTTTCGATTTTAGCCCTAAAGGTGGGAAGAAATTCTTGTAAAAGCTTTATTCTTGCACTTCTTGTAAGATTTAGTGCTTATGATGTTCATATATCACTTATTGATGTTCTTGAAGTGTTTGATTGAGTTTTTGGAGGGTTTTAAAAGGGTTGTTTTTTTGGGTTAGTGTGATTCTTGGTGGGATGTTGGATTTAATGGTTTTATGATGTGTGTTGAAGGTTTTGAGTGTTTTAATGTTTATGAGTTGTTGGTATAAATGATGGTTGAGGTTGGTGAGGTTTAAATGTGCAAAAATGGAGTTTTTTTTTCGTGGTACAGAGGCTGGCGATCGATCGCCCGTTCTTGGCGATAGATCGCGAGCAGGCAGTAGGCTCCAGAAGCCTTTGGCGATCGAATCGATCACTTTTTTTGGCGATCGATCGGTGAGCTTGGCGATCGATCGCGCCAAAAGTGGCGATCGATCGCCGAATGCATAAATTTGTTGGTGCGGGCAGTGTGATCTCGCGATCGATCGGGACGTCTTGGCGATCGATCGCGAGACACACAAAGTGTGTTTTTGGCATTTTTGTGGGAATTTTTGAATATTGGACTATGATTAGCTTCTAATATTGAATTGTATGGTTTGTTAGAACCATCCCAAGGACCCACAACTTCGAGAAGATAAAGTACTACGACTTCACCCCCATTTTGAAAAGGTACGTAAAAACGTACGGGCATCAACGGTAACATATCCCTAAACTATGACTTTGCATTAATTTGCATAAGTATTTATGATGATGATTATGATGATTATGATGATGATGTTTGTGATAACCAAGATGATATGATGTTACCATGACAATGATATGATGATGATGTTTGAATGATGATGCTTTAAGATGATGAC